>OY740769.1:35871116-35951852 GCA_963513935.1 Aphrophora alni
TAGTCTACGATTGACATTTACTATGTTCAATTATTAAAAATGACGAACCTAAACAGCTGTTGTAAAGACATCATTTTATTGGTAGCTAAAGTAACTTTATGTAAACTCACATTTTAGAAGTTTCAAGAGTACATAAATCACTAAAATTAAATCGTATAAAAACCCGAGAGTTTTTACATAAATGAATCATTACAATAATCAAAAGGTGAACAAAATAGTAATAACAATGTTACATTTAGTTTTAGAAAACATTGTTAATATATATATATATATATATATATATATATATATATATATATATATATATATATAATAACATATATTAATAATTATATTAGAAGTTGTTAATATAATTAATATTGAATTTCTCTTAACACTATCATTGCACTGAACCATCACTCAGATCTCATTTTTTGTGTATGATTAAAGCTGGAATAAAGCCAATACTTAAAATTGTATAAAATAAAATAAAACTATGATTTTCTTTCTAATTTAAATTTAGTGACTATAGTTACAATAAACAACGTGTATAAAAAATTTCGATATAACAAAATTGTAATGATCACACCCTTTATCTCATTTTCTCTGGTACGATTATTGATGAAATATAGGTAATAATTTAAATTTTATAAATTTAAATTTTTAAAATTTATTTTCTTCGAAATTTTAATTCAGAAACTATAGTTACACAATATAATACCAATGGGTATTGAACAACATCGATATAACCAAATATCGTAAACCATCGAAAATTACCCTTAAAATATCGAATTGTTCATTGTCGGCTGTTGGCCGACATGTGATCGGCTCATTTATCAAATTTTGTATTATTTTAAAAATTTATAAAAATACTAGTAATCGGTTATACTTAATGAATATAACAGGCATAAGGACTCAAAAGATCACGTCTTTGTTGTTGATATAGTCTCCATTATCGAGCGTCTTCAAAAGAAATTATAGTAATGAGAAAGAGATACGGACAACAAGTTGAAAATGACTTTACTATTTCTTTCGTCATAATCATTAAATGGATGTATAAAGTTTTATTTGTCTTTCCACACTTATATTATGCAAATCAAAACATACTGTTGTTACGACTTTGTATTTATCCTTCCTGAACAATCTAAGGAAGGATCCAACTCTTGAATATGTATTTCAGAACAATACGAAATTTCTTATTTTCCTTGAACTCGTTTGTTGTTGTAATCTGAGTGCATGTATGTCGACCCAAATTACACTTCCGCTCGGCAAATCAGTAGCATTTGAGGTTTGTGTTAAGACTAAACCAGGATAATTCTAGACTTTTCACATAAGTAAAAAGTACATGAAGTGAGATATTCAATTTCAAAGTCAGGAACTTTAAACAATATATATATTTATTAAAGAAATTGTTTTCGTTGAGATGTTTAAAATTACACCCAAAGGCTGAAAAAGACATAACGATGGATTTATTTTCCAATTTCTGGACCAATATTCCGGATATATTAATTTTCATAAATTAATGAGGTTTAATATTATATACAACTTTTTCTTTCCGACTAGACCATGCCATTCTTATTATAATCATTGACAAAAAGATTGTTCACCGTCTTGAATTTAAACTGGCGAGTTTGACGACGTTACACGAAGATTAATGGAACGTATATATATATATATATATATATATATATATATATATATATATATATATATATATATATATATATATACGATATGGATAGATAGGCTTGAGAGAGAGAGAGAGAGAGAGAGAGAGAGAGAGAGAGAGAGAGAGAGAGAGAGAGAGAGAGAGAGAGAGAGAGAGAGAGAGAGAGAGAGAGAGAGAGAGAGAGAGAGAGAGAGAGAGAGAGAGAGAGAGAGAGAGAGAGTAGTTTATTTCTTAAGCAGTGTAGTTTTATTCTTATAACGTCATCCCAGAGATTTTCCCCCCATAGTGCGTTTGAGTTTCTGCAGTAAAAAATGTTATTTGCTTTTTAAACTTTTTCACCACACAAAGGTACAATAATTTACGCCTTTGAAGAATATATAATGTATTTCAATATATTAAAGACTTTTTTTCTTTATAATTTAATCGATTTTTATTATTAACATAAAATTTAAGAAAATACAAATGATTGATTATAAAATGTAGTTATTTTTAACTGTCAAACTAGAGTCTCTTAATGAGGGAAATTGTTAGTGTGTATTAATTTTAAAATAATTAGCAAAATTATAGATAATATATTTTTATATTATAATTACGTCATTTGTGACACAGAAATGTGAAGAGCACACGGAACTAGTGATAATAAATACATGAATAACTATATGAACAAAAGTATAAACTATCTATAGTGCAATAATAAAATAAATATAAGAAAGGACACCATTATTATAAAGAATCAGACATGTTGCAAGTAATTATCATTTTAAATATTTGTATTCGGATTGAATGTTTGTACTCCCATTCTCTTTAGAAAATTTTAAATTAAAATTTAAAATTTGAAGAAGTACAAATACAAAAATTAAGAATACAAATAGTACATGTAATAATTTTTAATTACTTAAAATTTGTGGTCACTAATATTTCCTAAACCATTCCTAAACTCATTTTTTATTCAATAAAATTTCATATATATTTAAATCAATACCTTTTGATTTAAAAAAAAAGACTTATGAAAAGTTGATTGAGCTTAGTTTTGTGTATTATCGCCAAATTTGCATATACAATGTTTTAAACTGTATTGGATACCACCACAATCCAATCGTCACGAAAAAGATATTTTGAAATAATAGATTTGGTTCGTTATAAGCAAAGAACAATGACTTATTAATGTGTGTTTTTAAAAATAAGGTAATTATATATAATAATTCACTATACGAATATCGGAATACAAACCAGAGGGACGCACTAAATACACTGAGCATCATAGACGATATTGATTAAAATTAATAGGACATTTGTAACCACTTACGGTTAAATCAAGAAATAATAAATTCACTGAGATTGAAATGAAGTTTTATTAATTTGTTAATATTGAAAACCAGTATTGATGACAAATTCTCGATACTGTTTGATATTGTTTTACCAATTATTTACAGTGTTAATTGGTTGACAAGAATTTTATGAAATGTCTTATGTATTTTGACAGTATCTCTAGTTAAAACTAAAACTTACGGTTTTCTTAAAATTATTTATGTATCCAGTTTTTTCTCTCAACTATTCAGAATCCAAAAGAAAATTATTTGTTGCCACTTTTAAAAATGCTGTTTTGGTGGTTATAAGCTAAAAGAAAGCGGTATTAAAAAGGGATGATTTATTAATTATTATTATTTTTTAATGAAAATATTTATTTCACAAACAAAAACAACAGTACTCTTCAATATTACATACATAAATTGTTGTTTAACTATAAGACTTATGTAAGGATTAATATAATCGGATTATTTATATGAATCATTTAAACACCAATACAGAAACAAGTAAATTTTTTTTAGATTCAGTGACTAAATAAAAACTTGAGTTCCACTATTTCCTTTATTATTAAAAGAATAAAAGTGTTTATTTTTAAGAATAAAATTTCTTTCTTGTCAAAACTAAGCTTTTTCCTCTTGTAGTTTCTGGAGTTAGATATGTGTAGAACAAGTCGCCTTTGACATTTTGAGTAAAATGTTTGTATGGAAAGATGTTTATTTCTTAAAATATAATCTAAGATATATTTTATTATAAGATAATAATTCGTCATCAAACAAAAGGTTTACTTAATGAATTTACATTGTATACAAAGTGTACCCATTAATTTTAAGTAATAGTTTAGGATAAAATAAATAAATGTAATATCTCTAACTTTGTGAAGATTTGCCTTATTGGTAACTATGTCGTTTAAATAGTTCAGAATAACCTTATATTAAATTAACAATTAAAACAATTTTTGTCATTGATATATATTTGACCTTCCTTTACAATGTTTCGATTATTGATGATGAAAAGCTGTCCACATATTGATCTACCCAGAAATCATATTTCGATAAATTCACTAATTAAAAAAAACTATTCGAATATCAAAAGCAATTACAATTATGCCTTGGAATAGGCTACGCTTTATTAACTCCGGGAATTTATTCATGGCTCTAAATTACAACTGAATTGAACAATTGTAACACGTTTTATATAATAACCGTTATTGCAAAATATTGTGTGCACTTTAATATTTAATTATGATGGAAATAGTAAAAAGAAACAGCACATATTTTTGTTCATATTTTATACAGATAGGTATTGATAAATATCATATTCCTATTCAACTTATATAAAATACTTCAATATTAATAATTTCAATTATATCTATTACAATTGTTTGAATGATAACAAATATGTTAACAATTTAAAATTGTTACCACTCTTGTGACTATTTCATCAATACTGAATTTATTTAAATTAATTAATTTAGGAAATCTCTGTAACAATAAAACTTTTAATCAATTTTGTAACTTGTTTGAAATACATGCGTGAAATTAATGCCTCAGCCAAGTAGAAAGTCATCACTCAGAAAATAAGAACGATAAAGTAAAAAAAGTTTTACAATATTATGTATATATAAGACAAGAATATAACACCCTGTGTGAGAGAGAAACATAACGACCTTAATAAGTATATTACAAATAGTTAATTAATTTACTCCTGATGAGCATCGTATAGATTTGTTTTGAAAGGCAAAACTAAATAAAGTATTGATAATTTTTCATATATTTTGTTAAATTTATATTAGTTTTGAAAACTAGCTCTACATCCAATGAGAATTTACAGTTTAAGTTTCATGAGTGTTCATTAGCTACGTGTTATGAAATAATTCCAAATGAAAAATCTCCAGTCCAATATTTAATGCTTTAATAACTATATAATACTAATAAATGTAAGGCATACTATATAAGGATATCATAAATCACACAATATGTTGATTTAAAATAATATGTGATATGTCCATGTATTGTTTTTTAAATATTTTTAATATGTTTAATTATTTAAAGTTAATTTAATTTTCTTAGTCTTTTAATAATTACTAAATTTATTAAACCAAACATTGTCTAATTTTTCTATATAAAATAATGGAGATATACAAATTAAATTAACGAACATACTTAATTCTGTAAAATTTGGAAATTCATAATTCTCTTACAAATAGGTCTTCATACATTTTAAATATAACTAGAAGAAAATAGTTTTTACATTTACGACATTTTTTAATTTTGTTATTAATAGTGATACAGTAAATAATATTAAATAATACATTAAATAGTTAATAGTAAGTAATTAATATAATGTGAAATGTTCTACTAGATTTGTGTTGTTATAAGAAAAAATAATAATCCTTTATGTAAAATAGTTACGGTTTCATAGCCCCCATATTTTACAAACGAATCGAAAAATATATTTGTTAGAGGTTAAAATAATATATATTTTAATATAATTTTATACTTCCTAATAATTATTTGGGGAACAAAAACTATATAATATGATATGAAAAACTTGTTAAAATAAATCATAAATACATATTAAAAATACATTAATGAAAACGAAATTTAGGTTAGAGATTTTTATTCTTTACTTTTAGCCATTTATGTCCAAATATCTCCTAGGATAAATGAAAACGAAAGGAGTGTTACATCTGTTCATACGGCGGAAATACGATTGTTTGTCGTTTTACTTTTTTTTTAACATTTGGATTTAAAACGTATTCTTTGCAGCAAATTTCTTTTTCCCGCATTAGGATTATTTCTTAATTATTGATAAAAATAGGAATTTGTAAATCCTATGATTACATTCGAATACTTATTGTTATGATTATTTCGGCTAATTGACAACAATATGGAGTAGCTACGTGTTAGTATATTAGGTACTGCAAAACCAATACTACCCATACGGATAAAACTTGATCTGCTCTATTTTTCTTTTCGCTGTTCTGTGTAATCATTCGTTTGTTGATTTGACCTTGGAATTGATGTATGCAGATCAATAGTTTTACAAATTAATTTTAAGTAAGTGCTAGATGAAACAAAATAGCGAAAATACTGTTTTAGACGGCTGATCTTATAAAAGGTTATTTTTCAATTATAAAACAACTCTATTTTTTCATATAGTATGAAATAGGTTTGTTCATCAATTAAAGCTGATTTTATAACTACAAAATTTACCCATGAGAAATTATACAGCTTTTTTTAAGAAAAATAGATCTTTACACTTTTTAAAATTTAACATCAGTCGACAATTTATTTTTAATCGATTTTAAGAAATTTTTGAAATGGTTTGTAAAGCCAAACCTAGGTACTAAAGTTAAATCAAATCGGACTAATATTGTAGCTTCCACACAGAACATTATTTTACATATCCGCATGTATTTATCTTCAGTGAGGTGAAGATGGTGTAAATTCATTTTATGAGTAGGGTCGGTGAATAGTTATTAGTCTTGATTGTAGGCGTTAATTAAGAATATTTAAATAACTACTATTTCTATATTAATAACTGAAAGCCTAATACAGTTCCATAATTCAATGATTATGAACACAGCTCATTGTTTAGTTAATGTGATTCTACCCCTGTAGAGACAATAGGGAGTGTGATTTTAATGGTGTTGATTGGGACAATAGGAGATGCGAGCTGGGTTGTTTAACCAATGAACCACAATGTATTGTTACTGTATTCTGTTGTTACTGGCATGTTGTGTGATAGCGAAGGAGTTCATAGAAATAAATTAAGGAAATTCACTTTATTCGTTATATTTAGAAATAAGGTATATTTACATTTTATAATTATATATAATCAAATAATTGTAAAAATATGTCCAATCAGCTTTAGAACATGTACATATGTGCAAATAAATGAAAAATCATTTGTAAGCGTAAATAAATCTGTTCGGTTTTATGATATTTGATCTCATACTTCAAATCTGTTTAGTTTCACTTTTTTAAAGCCAGCTACAAAAATAAATTTGTTTACACTAAATGCTAAAAATAACACGTAAATTTTAAACATAAATACTTTACTTTAAGCGAGACGATGGCTCAATGACTAAGTCATCTTCTTTAGCTCCATTCTACTAGACAATCATAATATTGTATAACAAAATATAATTGTTTCTACAAAGTTCGTAGATCGGTTTCTCTACGTCTGTGTACTTATAAACAAGTGAGGATAATGACTTGGTCACTGAATCGTAATATTATCGTATAAATTAAAAGTTTCTTGTTTAGATTTGTAACGTTCACATTTTATAATTGTTTTTCAATCAAAGGTATTGATGTTTTATAATATCAGGTTTTGAATTTGGGTTGTTTTGGCATTTTGTAGAGGTTTGGTCTATTGGAAGTTATTTTAAAATATTCAGTGATTAATACAATAAAATCATACTAATTAAAGATTTTTAAAAAAATGCTGAAATTCCAAAGTTTATTTATAGCTAACTAATTGATATAGTATACGTTAGCACAATATAACACATGCAACACAAAAAATAGTATTGTTTTATAAGTTCAGAAAAAAACACTAAATTTACGATCATATTATTTATCAATATTATTCGTATGAACTTATTTTTATGTTATTTTTACTTTATAAAACTTTATTTGCAATTTGGAATTTTTGAATGTTAGTTTTTTGGTCCAGGTTCTATTTATTGTTTTTGATTTGTACCAGATATTTATTTATTTCCTTATCCTAGATAGTTTGATAGCTGAATTTAATTATTGAATAATTTTCTTATTAAACGGAAGTGCTTATGTTTCTGCTTCTGTTTTGTTGTTTACTTGTAAGTAAACAAACAGATGTTAGTTTACTTGAAATGGATTTACTCAGTGGGAATTTTGTTAAACTTCAACGTAAATTTGTAAATTTTTAATGTTAGTTTTAGTACGGGTGTAATTATTATTTTTGTTTTCCTTTTGCTTTGCTTCACATGTTTATATTTATTTACTTTTTATTTGTAATGGGTACTGAGAGTTATATTTATTTTTATTTATACATCTATGTAATTGTTAATATATTAAATTTTATGAATTATCTGCTTGGTAATTCTCGCTACTCTGGCAGACGACCTCGGTCATGCCATCTGGGCATTGGTTTTAATGTATTATTATTAATTTTAGTTTGGTTTAATAAATTCATTTATTATTATTATTATTATTAACATTATTATTAATATTATTCGTATGTGTCAAAGTAAAAACTCTAAGATAATTGTATTTAGTAATTTGGTTTTGGGGGTGCTTAAAATGTAATTAAGTTTACTATTATATACTCAATGATCGTTTAGGAATGTAGAATTCAGTCTCAAAAAATGGACTCTTTAGTAACAAAATAATGCTAATTACTGAGCAATTTGATAGTCGTTTTAAAGAAGTGTTCCTGTCTTTCGAGGATTCCAATTAGGCGGCGAACAGTATTTTTAAATGACTCTAATCTCTATCGTGTCTGTATTAAGTTGTCAAATTATAGTTCTGTTCTTCAGAACTGAAATTCTTAAATATAGTCAATATAAGATCTAAAATTTTATTGGAATGTAGGTCATGAAGTTCGTAGAAGTTATTTTATTGGTAATTGAGTACTTTGTGTGCTCTTTTATTAACAATTGTGTCCGTGTGTTTTTTATTTTACCATATTTACGCTTACCTCCAACTCCTTATCAATGGTGTTATGAAAAGGAATTACATGTCAATTTTTTTTTTTTTTTTCTTCCGTGAATCTATTGTTTATATAATTGTGACATTACTTTTCTTCCCACAATGAGCAATTGTTAACTAAATCTACATTATATAATATTTCACCGTTAATGATTTACAACAAGTATGATGTGTTTAACATGTGTTTTAATACAAATTTTACTTTTATTCTTGATTATTTTAAAGTGTGTATTGATGTATTTATCTGCGTGGAAAAGATGTATTTTCAGGTATATGATTTGGGTGATGATATATTTCAACAAGACTCTATTTTACTAGTTACTAACTATTAACTAAATTTTGGTAATGCTGCAAACTAGAGAGAAAACCTGAGCATGCGGTATCTGTTTCATTTATGTAATAACAATGTTGCAGATAATGCAATAGTTTGGTTTTTCCATTCATCTAAAAATAAACCTCTACTAAACTTTTTATTAAAAAAAAAATAATAATAAAGATTGAAACTTGTTTAAAAATTTCGAAATATATATGAGATATAACCGTACTTCAAAAGTAGTTTCAACTTTATCCATTCTAAGGGAAAACGATAATTGCATAACTTTAGCAATGAAAGCTGTCATAAGAGCATAATAATAACTGGTTACAGATGCTGAATTTTATTGCGTATTTTTATTACTGTTAACAATTATTTTACGTAGACGTAGTATATATAGCATTTATAATTGAAAGTAAAAACAAATAATTATTTTAAAATGTATATTGTTGTTACATTAAATCATTAAAATTAATATTCTTTGTCATTTATTGTCATTTGGATTAATATTGCTTTAATTATAAATATATTTAATTTTATTTATTTATGAGCGTTTTTGTTGAGTTTGACCAACAAATTGTCATAAATAGATTATTTTCTATGCCAAGTACAATTATCATTTTTATTTATTTCATACTGAATAATGTAGTGTTAACACAAAACATTGCTAAATGTAATATTTATGCATAAAATTTGGGGTTTTAATGACACTAGATTTACGATATACATTGCTTCAATTCACGGACGAATTCACTAATCATAATAAATGTTGGTGGTTAGAATTAGGCGTTATTTGAAAATATTTGTCGTTTATTGAAGTTTGGGGTAAAGTAAATGAAAGGTCGTTATTGCATTAACTCCCTTTGTCTATAATTTACTTTTTGGAATACAGTTACATTTTCTGTATGTCTGCTCTGTATGAGTGTAATATTATATATATATATATATATATATATATATATATATATATATATATATATATATATATATATATATATATATATATATATATATAAAGACTAAATACCATTAAATTATCCACATTACATATTAAAATTACTTAGTTGGCGTGTATCAATTCATTAAAGAAACGATTAATACTTTGTGTATGATATGTTATTCAAAACGTGATTACAAATGTTCATCTGACAAAACTAGTTTCTCGTCTATGATTTCAACATAACACGGTCAATAAGAAGAAAATTCCCAAACCTATTACAATGTACTAAACTACTTGACTTACCAAATAGGATATTTGTATCAACCCCTGTACGGCTACATCTAGGTAGGGTAAAACACTACTAAGGGATGCTTTGGCAGTGTATGTATGGTAGAAAAATGGTTAAGTCTCTGATAATTATCTGCGAATATTTAAACTTAATTTAGAAGGAAACTGGTTGTTTCTCTGAGTTTTTATTTATTTATGATCTTCCACTCAGTTGGAAGTAATGATACAGGTTTTTGTTATATATTTCAAAATAAATCTTTTTTTGCTGAAGAGATAGTTTACAAATTCCTTTGCGACCCCAAGGAATATCAAATTACATTAATCAAATAATTACGACAAAACTACCTTTTATTTGAAACCTACAAATAGACACATGCACAAAATAGATTGTTTTGAAAGGTGATAGTGGAATACTTATTAAATAAACTGTGTCTTTAGTTATTCTTAAACAGCGAGAAAATTACTTGGATTTAGTCGAAGAAAGTGTGGAGTTTCAAAAAGAAAAGTAGCTTCGAACAGATTAATCTTTGTTATGAAGGTAATTACGAGTTGTCTGCCGTTAAAGAGGCAGTTGAAGTACATTTGTAAAAGTTTTTATTTATTTCTTCTTAGGTAAAGATTTAAAGTCTAAGACTTTATACAATATTTTAAGGGAGGTATGATACATGCCTTAAATGCATGAAACAGAACTTATCAAAATACATAGCAATATAGAATAGTCATTATTATGGTACGATGACAATATAAATTATTTAGATATCCTTGCGTTCCTTATATGTATGGGGAGGGGGAATCAAAAAGTAAGTTGCACAAACCTAAGATATTAAAAGTTTGTAGAAACAAAAATATTTGTTAATTAAAACTGATATTACAAATACAAATTACTTTTCTAAATAACTCCCATTTCGATTCAGACTTTTATCATCTCTAGTGACAATTTTAGGAAATAATCACTAACACCAGCAAAAACACGTTTAAGTCTCGTGTCCTATCATTAAATAAAAACATTCCCTAAGGGTTAATTGTATTTAAATAAAATCTAGAATTTATTTACAGCGATCAAAGTTCTTTTTTTCCAATTATTACTGCACCTTTTTATTGTTTTACCTGCTATTTTACAAATGAAAAACTCATGATTCAACATTTTAACGATAGCAACCAACAAATTTAGATTAGATACTTTCAGAGTATACTTGATTAAAATATTATTAAAATAATTTGAAATGATTTTTGAAATTAGTAATTTTGTGTTTTGTATTGTATAAAAATGAGCTTCAACTATTTTTTGTAATGTAACTGAAGTACAACCTCTTAGCACCTCATTCAAACATATTTAATTTGATGGCATCTCTTTAAAAATATCAATTCGTCCTACGTTGGAGCATATAGATATTTAAAAGCATATAAGTTGTAGAGGATGACTCTTCAAGAGGATGATGGTTTAAATAATCAACTCTGTCTCATTTTTCTTGTTACTTCTCTTAGATTAGTTAAAGTTTCTTTTAGTGCAATATACATCAAAATCTAGAATTATTTATTGACAATTGTTGTTATAAAATAAACCGGTTATAAAATAGACAGGTTTTTTGTACTAATATTATCTGTGCAACTATACTGATCACGATTGATAACGATAGGATGTTTTTTAACGAAATAATACTGAATACTATTTTTAAAAAACCTCTCATAATGGGTATATGGGTATTAACTTGTCTGTTTATTTTCTGTGCAATTCTTTTCATGAGACTTATTTCGAGTGAATAAAAAATTTCATTAGACAAGCACATGATAATAGGAATAATATATGTTAGTATTGTGGCCGTAATTTTAAACAATTTATTTGTTAAAATCTGACGATTCTGTTTATGACGTTGAACCTGCTGTTAATAAATACATTTCTACAAGTATTGTGATGAAAGTTAACATTGTAATATTTATATTACTTTATTATAATCGTTAATAATATTTTTTACAGTATAAATTCGTTTTTGAAAGAACGTAGTAATTTCAGGTTTAAAAATATATTACCACCAGAATGACACAACAGAGATATTTGACATAACTAACTCTTTAAAATGTGATAACCACCCCATAATGCTTTAAAAATTACCAATCAGGAAAAATAAAGCATAACTGAATTGAAATAAACTTAGTGGTAAACTTCACCCGAGTTTCGAATTTACGAAAAAGTAAGTCGGTAAAAACACGCCTTGCTGTAATTGTAAACTCATTTTTGTTGCATCTTTCCTAGTATACAAATTTACATTGTATTTGAAGGTTAAGCAATAAACTTTAAAATTGATGTCACATATTTTTAGGTAATATATATATATATATATATATATATATATATATATATATTAAAATTTCTGTCACAAGTTCAGTGCTCCATAACGTAAATGTATATGTATAGTTAAATAACGATAAGTTTAAAAATAAAAGTTCAACAGTACAATTGATGTAGAATTTAAAATACTTGTCTAAATATTTTATATGGTATATATAAAATATTTAACTTGTGAGATGATTTAAAATAAAATTAAACTTATACACATTTTTTAATAAATAACATATTTATTAATTCTAACTTGTTTCAACAACAATGTCGTCATCAACAGCATGAACTATAATTAAAATTAAAATTGTGTTATATTGTAATATTTGATTTGTTAGGTGTAATTTTTAAGTAAAAAATGACTTATATTTGTAATTTTTATTTATTATCACTAAGTTTAACATAATAAATTACCTAATCATTAATTGTCATTTAATAGAATGTTATATTTGATGGTGTATTAAGTATTTGTCTAAAATGTTCTACCCTCTTATTCGAACTTTCATTTACACTCCTTTTTCAGTTACTATAATCTCCTCTTCTTAACCTTTCTCACATATCTTGTCCGTTTTTAACCTTCCCTCGCAACTACTACTATTGCAATTACTTCTTTATTTAGCTTCTGTATTTATTTCTGCTTTCTCTCAAATTTATCTCTCTTATCTACTCAGTCAATTTAATAATTCCAACTTTCTCAATCTTGTAATCACAACAATTTTCCTATAGTAATAGTTGGTTCTTTTCTCTCAATGTTCCTTTGCTTCTACTTTTCCCTTTTACGATTGTACCTCTATTTAATTATCTCCATTTATCTTTGTAATCTCTTCTCTCGTCATTCTTAATGTACACTTCTCCCCATTCCTGATTAACTAATAATTATGTATCATTATATGTATATTTGTTTTATTAGTTTAAGGCAATGGGGATTTTTTGTCGAGTTATGCTTAGCTCTATAGACATTTACACAGAGAAGAATGTTTAAATAATCTTGCTTACATCAAAAACAAAATTTCGATATATATATATATATATATATATATATATATATATATATATATATATATATATATATATATATATATATATATATAGATATATATATATATATATATATATATATATATATATATATATTCCTATATAACCATTAAGGAAATCTTCAGACTGCAATTTGATTGATATCTTAAAATAAAAGTAAAATATAATGTAAATTAACGTTAAAAACAAATTGTTTTTATTTTCAATCCTTCCCCAGAATTAATTGTTCTCAAATGACCCCCATCACTTAATTGCTCAATTGTCAATGTATTTAGCTTCTATATTTATGTAATTTTTTCTCAAATTTTAAATTACTCGTAATATATAGTTTATAAAATCCTAACTGCGTTAAACATATTACAATGTTAAAATATTATATAGTTAGTATAAAAGTACGTTTTTTTTTAGATTATAAACTAATATCTTGTTGGTACCTGATGTAAGCCTATAACAAATAATATCAATGGAAAATGTCCTCTAATAACTTTTGAAACATAGACAGTTAGGATATACAATTGTTAATACTAGGTAGGCCAGTCTAATTTGGTATATGGATTAAACCTTTGGTATGATTAATAAATATTTTTGTAACTAACGATATTTTTTAGATCACTGGTGGTACATATTTTGTTTCTTGTCGAAATTGAAATTTTTATATAAAAATATTACATTTTTAGAATGTATGACTTTTTTTATTTTACAGTTTTTGCAACTTTTAAATTTGTAACTTGTTCAAATTCTATGCATTTGATTTATCCCATCAAGTAAGAGTTTCGCCGTATGCTTCGCTCACCTGGTCTTTATTAGTCTAACCGTGCTCTACGTAGTCTAACTTTTTACTTATTCCAGGTTTCGCATGGAATAATTGTTTGCCGTTCAAAATTGCCCAACCTGTCATTTATGGTACATTACTTAGTTTTATTACTGTAAATTTAGGAATAAAAGTGTGATTTGTCCAGCAAAAGCAAACGTACAATAACAATGGTATGATTTTATCTTTTGAGTTATAGACCCTTATATGTTATCTTACCAAAGATTGCAAATTATATATAATATATTTGTGTTGAAGGCAATTTACCGGAAATTAAATACCCAATCATATTGAAAAATCACAAATATTTGTAGAACATATACAATTTTATTGTATTATTTATTACAGCTAAAACACTTTCTTTTAATAAAGCCTTGTAAATATTGACCTCAGCCGAAGAAAACATAATGTACATAAAGTAGAATTTATATCAAATTATTGTTTTACAAATAATGATTTATGGGTACACCTAACTCTATTTCGTAAAAAGTTTAAAATAAGAATAATATATAAAAAAGATTTTCAAATATATGTCTGAAATGACTGTAATTCTAAAGTAGTTCCAACTTCATCCATTCCGAAGAAATATTTTAATTGGAAAACTTTAGGAATGAAAATTGTTTTAAAGCATGATGATAATGGGCGACATTTTGTGCTGACAGAAGCGGATTTTTATTAGTTTTCACAATTTGATTATGTGGAAGGGATATTTATAACGTTTATAATTGAGAGTACCAAGGTCCAATTATTATCTAATATATATATATATATATATATATATATATATATATATATATATATATATATTGCAATCTTACATCAGATTTATAAATTTTTTTTTAAAATTATTTATTATAATTTGGAATAATTTTGCTTGACTATGAAAATGTGTAATATTATTTATTTAAAGGCGTTCTCAGTTAATTTGTCCTATGATGGTCATAATTAATTTAGATCCCAAGTGAAATCACCTTTATTAATGACAGATTTACTGTGGCTTTATTTTATACCAAAAATATAACTAATCTTAATAGTTGGTATTATTAGAATTAAATGTTACGTGAAACTAATCTTCTTTTATAGAATTTTTAAATTACAAATTAAGATGTAAATATAAAAATAAATAATTTGTGTAGTTATAGTACTTTTTGGGATACAGCTACTTCTCCTGTATTTCTGCACTCTTAATTGTATCGATATAGAAAGACTAATTACTACTTATTTAAAGACGTAGTAGACCTGTGGATGTGTATTAAAACATAATAACATTCCTACGATATGTTATTCAAAAGAACTTTACAAATGATTTTTGTGGTAATTCATTAGTTTTGGTTGTACCCTTCCCTAGTTTGCTTTAGTTTGGAATACAGATGCTAAGTTTAATGTACCCAAGTTGTACCATAATAAAACTCCAGTAAATTAGTTTTAATTGGGTAAGAGGTCCATTATACATATCAACTTGTGGTTTAAATTATAGTTTAACAAATACAACATTAGTTGCCTGCAAGCATTAAACACTTAGCAATCTTGAACTGCACTGAAAGTAGAGTGTGACGTACTTGAAGTGCCTGAACTACAGAACTTCGTACTTCTCTTAACTACTATAGTAACATCTTTAAGTACCTCTGAAAGTGGGGCAAAACTAACTGTAAAAGTGGTTACATAAAACTTTACTCTTGTTCATATGGCGAAAATTATTAAATTATCTGTCAAAAATAAGTGAGACGTTAATTTTCAGAGTTTATAGTTCAGAGCAAATTTTGATCAAATATTTAATATTGAAATAAAATAGTAAAATAAACATGAAACCTACTAATTGTATTGGTACATACATTGCACACACACACACATATATATATATATATATATATATATATATATATATATATATATATATATATATATATATCTACGAACTCGACTGATTGGTTTAAAAAAAAACTCAACCGTTTATTGTATTACAATTTATTTAAATGAAAGTATTATAATATAATTTATTAAAAGTAAAACTCTTATACACACAGTTAACTACTTTATTTATCGATTGTATTTAATTAACACTAACTTGAAAAGGCTTTAAAACTATGGGAACAATACAAGTGCCGAATTGCTAATATCCTATTCTAGGAAAACTGTACATCTGTTACATTGTACAGTATTATGCTAAGATTAACTACAAAACCTACATAAATAAAGTTATAAGTGATTTTGCAATTAAGAACAAGTAATGACGTCAATGTTGTATTATATATATATAAATGTATTTTTATTAATTTAAAACTTTTTTACATTTAGGCCGAGAGTCCACTTTATAGACAGATGTAGTTGAGTGCACTCTTGACTCCTAAACCTTTCTTGACTAAAACTAGTTAGGATATAAATTAATATATAATTACACTCTTTTTTTAATATTTAGTTATCAATTTATGACATCCTATTGTGTGGTTTGTTTCCCATTTATTAAAGTGTTTACTTAGTAATATCTAAAACACCCACAATATTTCCTAAATTGTGTAGCATTATCAGGTTTCTCCATAAATAATAAAATGTAATAATCTATGAAGATTATGACGTATTTTCAGAAACTTTAAACTGTAATTTATAGATTTTATTTCATAATGTTTCCAGAAGTAGAAAAATCTTGTCTTCAGATTTAAATTTTCGTTTTGCCGTTTCTCCTTACAAATCAAGATATTAAATAACCATCTGAGTTATCATTTTGGATCCTTGAGGCGACCTTCCTTTGCATTCTTAGGAAGTGGTAAAATAATGGTTTTAAACTAAAAAATAAGTCTATACCTAAACTAGGAATACTAAAGTTTCAATTTTGTATTAAAGATTAGGGAGGGGAGAGTGTATCTTTAGTTAGGAGGGGGGGGACTAGACACTGTTTTAAAATTAAAGTATTATTTCCCTACTAAGCAACATTTAGATTTAAAAAAAAAAGAAAGAAAAAAAAAAAAGAAAAAAAACTGTTTAGCTACAACTAACGCTCTCCCTTCCTACAGGAAAACCACAAATTAAAACGCATGTAAACGTAGCCTATTTGTAAGGCCAAAGGGAATAACAAGTTGTGTGACTGGAATGTTTAAAGCACTAATGAGTGCTAGCTTAGCTGTGTAAAGTAAAAAAGCTTTATGTCTCCCAGGATTTTATGAAAATATTTAAACATTTTCTAGAATCACACATTTCCTTTTATTTAGTGTTTATCTTTTTATAAATGCATGATCTTCCTTTGAATTGGAAATAACATAACGTGAAATAAATAATCATACCGAACATGGTTAACGAATTATTTTGTTCAAACTATTTTGATAAAAGGGTAAAATCCTTGTTTTAATAATTTGTAAACTAAAAAAATATTTTCTCCAATCCCCAAATATTGTTATCTATAGCAAAACGGGAAATTCAAATTTAAAAATCACGTTTAAACTGAAACAAAGACATTTTTATATAAAAACTGTAAATGGGTTTAGTTACTAAATTAACAATTTTATTGTCTACATATGACAAACAATATGTCAACTTTGCGAGTTCTATTTGCATATTAAAATTGTAATCGCATATACTACTACAGCTATGGCTCCAAATTCTACGTTTCAACAACAAATAAGACTGCCGCACCGTGGACATCTTTTAGGCCTTTGGACACACTTTCTCTACCCTACATAATTGTCCTAGACCACTCCAACTCTCCTAAATAGCAGTCCTTCTGACCCCTCTACCACCTATCACCGGAAGATTAGTCTAAATCACCTTTACCTATCATGTAACCGATTTACGCTCAGCTAATTTATTACCTATGTCAGTGAGCATCCAAAACAAGGAATCACATGTTAAGATCTTCCTGTATTAAGCCTAGCTACGATAAAAATCCTTTATACTGGGCACACTCTTTTCATTACTTCCGACGATTACACACAGGCTTTACAGGGTTAGCTCACTGAACCTTCCTTATAATGAATACTGGTGGTAGAATATTCGAGGTACCAAAACTAGATCCACATTTACTTCGTCTAATCTTTGGCGAGATTCTTCACTTCGTTTTTTTTATCAGGAATCTCTTGACCAATTAGTTTTCCTTTTCCGACCCTGATGCTAACAGATTATTTTAGAACACCAATTCTCTTTTCTTCATCCATGTCATTCTAATTTGTATATATATATATATATATATATATATATATATATATATATATAATATTATGATTTGTGAAATTATGGTAAAATTTTACAATTTTGCACATGATCGGATCTATAGTACCTCAAGTCAGATCAAATGTGTGGCAAATTACCAAATCCCGTGCGAAAATTAGTTAGTTAAACAACTAGATTATCAAAATAATTGATAAAAGACAAAAATATACCTTGCTTAGAGCAAGTTTATGGTTTAAAAAATCAAGGTATAAATAAGATCTTTTTCATTATATAATAACACAACATTGAAATTAAATATATTATTAATAACTTTTACAATCCCTTCTACAAATAATTATGTCCTATACAAAATACGCTCAACAAAAAAATACACCTTTTAAACTTTGTTTGCAAGTAGCTTCTAAAATAAAGCCACTCAAACTAGTTCTACGGCAATTTTCTAAGCAATAATAATAAATTTATAAGGTGGTGTGCATTACTGTTCAAATTATTATATAAGAAACTATTGAATAAATATATCCTGCTTTGACATTTGTATTAATCGTTACTGAAATATAATCTAGGGATGAAGAGAAAGATAATTCATTTTGTTTACATTTCTAACCAAAGTTTAAAGTATATTTCAGTACAATTTTGTTTAAGAATGCATTTCTTTTCTGAACATTAAAGTTTAAATAACTTTTACCTTAAAAACAAACCAGGAAAAATGTTTTTTATAAATTAAGTTTTACATCGGAAAGTTCATTAACTGTCTTCATTTTAGACTAAAGTTTAAACGTTATTAGCTTAGCGATAACGATTTAGTATGGTAATATCGTAAAAGTTTTACCACTTAAAGGGGTTATTATATGAGTTAGATGAAAACGGTTACATCACAAACTTAACAATTTTATCTATGACAATATTTATCAGTTATAAGTCATTTCATATATTTTATAACTTCTCAATTAAGAACATTCGTCACGTAGAGGTGATGAAATATCGATTTATTTGTTCTTTTTGGCATCGTTATTGTTTGTTTTTGTTTATTATCCAATCGTTTGAATTGCACTAAAGCGTAGATGTCCTAGAGGTTTTCGCTTTTAAACCGCAACGAGAAATACGATCTTATTAATACAGATAACCAATGTGCACAAAATGAACTATTCTAATCTCAGTAAAAGGTACTGATAAGAAGGGCATAACGAAAAGTTTAATTTATTGACCTACTTCTTTTCATACTAGTGTTAAAACACTCTTATTCTGTTAAACATCTTTGAATCTGTTGCCTTCCATAACCATCACTCGTCTTCTTTAGTCCTGGAGTTCTAGTTTCAGTGATGAAACATTAATATTTGTATTCACTTGATAGAAATTTAACGGAATTCGGTATTTATATCAGGACTTTTGTGACACCTGTTTAAATTATATTGTGATATCAGCCCAAAGATTTATAAAATTCATTTTTAGTCTTGTAATTGAATGTGAATAACCTATGACGTACCATAAAATGTTTTTTTTTTTTGCTGATAATTCATTATATTGACCTGTGGTCTATTTTAGAAGAATTACATTTAAAAAGTGTCAGGAAGTTCATTACATTTAATAGACGTGAATGACACTTAAGTTTTTTAAAACTGGACTTTGTGAAGATATTTCAGGTCAGCGTAGCTATAGATTTAATATCTGAGTTATTCAACAATTAATTGTCTAAACATTCTGTGTTTATGGTCTTATAAAAATTAAGATATACGGTATAGTGTGGTCAAGAAAAAAATGCGTTCAATAAAGTTCATTCATTTTCGTTTATTTAAAATAATTATTGGTTTGGTGTTATATTTATGCTCATGTGAATATTATTATGTCTTACTGAAGCGTTATTATTGTGTCTCATAATATTATACTTATGTGTGGGGAAATACAAATTTGTGTCATCGAATATTTAAAAATTCTTATATTGCATTAAAATTACTACAGCGATTTGTATTATAGTTTTGAAATTTAACAATTTTTAAATTATAAAATTTCTGATTTATAAATAAAAAAATGTATTTACGTAAACACAGTTTTAGACAAAATTATTTATTTGTTGTTGTTAAATGAGATATAAAAAATATATTAACAATAATAAAAGCTACTTTTACAAAAAAAGCTTCAAGAGGTCTGCCGAACCAAAAATAAAGTACCACTATATTTTTTTAACCAAACAACTTTTCTAAAAAGAAAAAAAAGAAAAAAAAAGTTTTTCTAAAACATAATTCTCACGGGATAATAATAATGTCAACCTTAATGATTCCATCTCTATGAAGTAATCATTGTAAATGTATTGAAGTTCGATTATTTTTTAGCAACAAGAGCACTTATTATATTTAAAAGCAATAACTTATCAACTCCAAGCCTAATATAGTGTTCTGTTATAATGAAGAAACTATTAGTTCAAATTGTGCTATTATGAAATGAGATATTGTGGATTCAATTGATTTTTAAATTAACTAAAAGTTGTAAAGTCAATAAAAGGAAGAGTTAATACAATTTGATAATTTAAGGATATTTTATTGGTAGGTGGTGGTTTTAGACCATTATATCCTATACTAGATTACATGGTCTTGTTAAGAGCTTCTACCGCAAGCCCTAAAATATATTACGGTCGTTAATGTGTCCAATCTCTTCTCTGGACAAGTTGTAACTTTAAAATTTATAGCTAAACATTAAAATAGTCTTGTTATATAGGCTTTTCATAGATTTGTATGAACAATAAAATTTATAAAAATGAGTCAATTAATGTTGAAATAGATATTATTATTATTTATGAATTTATATGAACTCTTCAATAATTAAGTAGTTCAATGATTTATTTTAAAAAGTAAACTCACATTACTAAAAGTAATAAAATGTATCCCATATTCATCGTAATATTTGCGACATTTAAGCAAAACCATACGTTAGGTCAGTAACAAGGTTCATGCATACTTCAAGTGTTATTATCTTAAGATAAATTTTAAAATCCCTTCTGATAATGACAGGTTGGGGGAACATATAAAGCAGGGATGATTCTTAAGATACGTTAGAAAAATAGCATTACCAGACATTTACCTTTACAATTTAAAAGCATCAAAATTTGCATCCAAGTTTGTTTCGTGATGACTACTAATAAATCGCAACTGTATACCATAAACGAATCTGACGTTGAACTGAAGAGGCTCTGCTTTCACACAGACATTTATACAGCTCATTTTCGTAAGACTTCTTACTTAGTATTATACAATTTTTTTTCATTTGGACTTCAATCGTGGATGTTTATTCCGGTTAAATAATCAAAGTAGTTTTATTTTCATAAAATATTTGGAAATACATGAGACTACAATTAATTATTGTGTTAATTATTGTTATTAATTAAATTAAAAAAGAACTAGCACAACTTATGTATTGGAAGAACATTAAAGCGGTTAAAAATGAATAACAATTTCGTGAATTTTGGAAATTAAAATAAGATAATCAGGTGACAATAAATCAAGCAAATTTTAAACTTTATTGGAGAATTAAAATCAGTCAATATATTTCAGGTTTACAGATATTTTAAAAACCAAAGTGGAACGAAAGTGAGGTAGTCGAACATAAAAACTTCATTTTGCCGATTATTAAAAGAATTCTTCATGTGTTTTCGGTGAAACTTTGGTTCGTTATCAAAGACAATTTTCCAAGTGGAGAATATCTCTTTTTAAATTATTTTTTTATATTTTTTTAAGCCAAACAAAATTATTATTTCACTTCGCATTGTACTGACATGCTTTTATACAAATACATAGCTCAAAAGTTCCAACGCATACACGAGATCCGGTATAAATACTACATTGCATTGATTGTTTATTATACCTCTACCAAAGTTCAATTATTATGAAGAACTGAATTACACACATGGCGTGGTATTGTTGATGGTTTTAACGAATATGTGATATCTTAAGAAAAACTAGCCTCCAGAAGGAAAAATCATAAGGAACACTACTTTTTCGATTTGATATTTTCAAAACATAGTGCGTTTTAAGCTTAACAAACAGTTTAAAAGGAATTTTACAATTAAGTCCAACAATCAGTAGTCAAGACCTTTAAATAAACCTAAATCTTCCACGAGATAAAAATCGGAGATTCACTCAATACTGAATGATGATTATTGTCAAAAGTGTATTGACTGAAAAATTGAAGTTATATGGAAACTATTTAATCGTATATGTTTTATTATAGATGAGGTATGTTCTTCTCACGACAGAATCTCAACATTGAGTCTGTCTAAACTTTTAAACTAGGTAATACTACATCATTAAACATAAGTGGTTCAAGGGTTCTGGTTACTTGGGAAATATTAAAAAATATATAATATGGATATAATTGTGAACAGTGACTCAGAGCAAATCTACAATTCTTTACTAACTTCCAAACACTCTCAGTCTGTAGTAATTATGAACAGATTTTTTTTTTTATATATATTGAAAAAGCTACTGAAAATAATTGGTACGGTTCTAAATAATAAGGAACAAAAATGGAATTGACTTTAGGTTTTACGTTTTCACCATCCTTTAATAACCATTGAGCGTACTATATTTGTTCCTGGTTGTAGTATGTTGCTTAATTATGTATTTCTTTTGACAAATTTATTGTAAGAAATAAATTTAACCGTATACCGAACGAGACAAAATTGATATCAAATTGTATCCTCCGTATAGAATAGGTGAATAATTCATATTTTTTCGTATCTACGATGTCTTCATCGAGACTTGAACATCTAGAAATCTGTTTTAGAAATTATGAAATGGATAAGACTTCTTATATATTCACGTTGATTAAAAGACACTTTTATTTTATAACATTTACTTTGTTCTTGGAATCAAAATAGCACCACGTCTACATATGTAAACTATCTAACTTATATATGTAGAATATATTACCATATATGAATGATACATGAGTGAATCTGATTCTAAAACCTTTGTTTTTTGTTTTGAAAATATAAACGAGATTTAAAAATGATCTTGCTTTCAATTTAGAATGCTGAACGCAATATGTTAGATGCTTTATGATGTACATATATTCAGTAAATTGCCTCAAAGAAGCACATACTTTCATGTAGGAGACTGGCATATAAATCACAACACTTTGTTGTCTATATAAATGGCTGTTATTAAAGTCTACTCTCGGTGTTTCTTTTCAGCATAAAAAAAATATATTTGTCACAATATAAAAAAAAAAAACAACAAAAAAACTTCAATTGAAAATGCACATAATATATAGTAAACTTTGCACACTACGTCCAACTTTGGAAACTTCAAACCAATTACGAAAAAATAGAACAGTTTAAACAAATGAAAAGAACTAGATCATAATGATAGGATTAACTAACTTATTGATACAATATTTTACGAAATATACTATACATAATATACTACCTAATATTCAAGTAATGCAACAGGTTTTCTTGTTTTAATTGGATACCTTCTTTTAATTAGTTGCTATATTATTATTATTTACAACGGATGTTGGAATCACGTGTGTGATTCATAACAGGACTGGTTTGTTTCATAACAAAGGGTGGATAGCGAGCAGGTGTTTCTTGAGTTGTTACATGAACTGAATTTGTAAAATCAAACATAATTCCATACAATGCTAATCTAGTATCTATAACTTCTCTAAATGTATAATCAGACTATGCATGGTATGGTGCAGAACAGGTGTGTTTATTACCATTCAATTTTACAAACTGCTTAAATTCAAACGAATTAAAAGGCGAACTGTTTTCCATATGACTTACTTACGGTAGACCACATCTACTGAACCACTCTCTTAATTTATCTATTGTCTGATTAGCCGAGGTCGACTTTACTTTTAAAAAGTCTAACCACTTAGTAAGTGAATCAATAACATTTATGGTAGAGAGATGTTTGCAGCTGGTCAAGAATGCCAGTGTAGCTTTCACTCCGGCGGTATCTGACAAACTGGCCGTCAGATACAAACAAAATACCGGATACAATTGACTTCTTTGTGACCAGAGGTCTTTCACACAGATACATGGAAGTAAAAAACTACGAAGGGCTAAGTTCAGACCACACGCCTGTTATAATGACAATTAGTGACACAATAATCAAGAAAGAAAATACAGCCAGGCTTACTAACAACAGAACCAACTGGCAATACTTTCGAAAATTCCTCAATGACAATATAAAACTCCTAGCAGAGATCAAAACCCCATACCAACTGGAAGACGAAACCGAACGGTTGATAGAGAACATACAACAAGCAGCATGGGAAAGTACACCGGCTCGGCAAACGAAAAGAAACAATGACATATACTATCCTGTTGAAGTCAAACAAATGGTAGATCTGAAACGGAGAGCCCGAAAAAAATGGCAAAATAATCGTACCCCTGAAAACAAAACCAGACTCAACAATTTAACAAATAAACTCAAGGAATTAATAAAGGAGGTTAAAAACCAAACAATTAATAAATACCTAGAAAACCTAACAGCTGACAAAGACACTGACTACTCCCTATGGCGTGCCATTAAGGGAATTAAGAGACCTGTAGTGCAAATACCACCAGTTAAAATAAACGAACAGGCCTGGGCTCGAAGTGCAAATGAAAAGGCTGAGCTTTTTGCAGAGCATCTGGAACAAATATTCCGTCCGCTTCCCAAGCAAACGGCAAATGAACACCTACCAAAAGTAAACAAAATAGATAAACAAGAAATCATACCAGTAACACTAAAGGAATTAAAAAACGAAATTAAACATAACTTACATCCTAAAAAAGCTCCAGGTTATGATCTGATTACAGGGCAAATAGTTAAAGAACTTCCGGAAAAAGACTTGAGGAAACTACTGTCAATTGTTAATGCAGCATTTAAGTTACAGTATGTTCCTAATCAATGGAAGGTAGCAGAAGTCATCATGTTACCTAAGCCGGGTAAACCACTTCATGAGGTAACCTCATACCGTCCAATCTCATTACTGCCAATACTATCCAAAATCTTCGAGAAACTCCTTCTTAAAAGACTTAAGGTTATTATAGAAGATAGGAAGCTCATACCTGCACATCAGTTCGGTTTTCGGGCAAAACACTCGACCATTGAGCAGGTTCACAGAGTGGTGGAGATAGTAGAGGAAGCTATGGAGAGGAAACAGATCTGCTCGGGCGTATTTCTCGACGTGGCGCAGGCGTTCGACGGAGTCTGGCACTGTGGGCTGGAACATAAACTGGAACGGGACTTGCCGGAGCAGTTCTACAGAATTATGAAGTCATACCTTCGTGAGAGACACTTTCGTGTTAGATATGAACATGACTACTCACAAATTAAAACAATCAAAGCAGGAGTACCCCAGGGAAGTGTCCTTGGCCCTGTACTGTACCTTCTGTACACCAGAGATATACCAGTTAATGGAAATTCCACAGTGGCGACTTTTGCCGACGATACAGCAATTCTAACAGTTGGTGACAACATTTTAGAAGCCACAGAGAAATTACAGAATGCTACCAACGCAGTAAGTCAATGGACAAAAAATTGGAGACTAAAGCTCAATGAATCAAAATCTGTTCATATTAATTTTACCAATAGAAGATACGAACCAGCACCAATAACATTAAATGAAAGGAAGATAACATACGTAAACAGTGCAAAGTATCTCGGGATGACACTCGATGCAAAGCTCAGATGGAAGGAGCATGTAAAAAAGAAAAAAGTCGAGCTAAAGCTCAAATTCAATAAAATGTATTGGCTTTTTGGAAGGAATTCCGAACTGTCAATAAGCAACAAAACACTATTGTACAAGCAAGTTCTAAGACCAATATGGACCTATGGTGCACCACTCTGGGGATGTACAAAGAAAAGCAACAGTAGCATAATACAAGTTTTCCAAAATAAAGTATTGAGAATGATTGTCAACGCCCCATGGTATGTGAGGAATGACAACATACATAAGGACCTAGGCATTGAGCCTGTTGAGGAAGTCATCAAGAGGCTCTCTGTTAAGCATCGTCGCAGGCTAGAGCAGCACAAGAATACAGAGATTGTCCAATTGCTGCACCGCAGTGACAACATCACAAGAAGGCTGAAAAGGACCAAGCCAATGGACCTCACTAGGCAGTAACCACATTGGGACCAGCCGTCGGACTGCACCCCAGCACACAGCGAACACATATGATAAAGGAAAATTGCTAGATGAGGCATGCCTCAGTTGTAATAAAAAAAAAATAAAAAAAAAAAAAAAAAAAACATTTATATACATATTCCCTTTAAAAGGACCCACGAAGTCTGTATGTAATCGTTCCCAATGTCTACTGGCATACTGCCAACAATGTAACTTATTCTTTGTAGGATTTTGTCTTTCAAAAAGGCAGGAAGAACAACGAACGGCCTGAATCTATATTTGGCAACCAAATATAACATCTCGCTACCGATTTTATTTTAATAATACCTAGATGACTTGTGTGTAATTCACCTAATATGTATTTACGTAATTTACTTGTATTAACAACTTTATATCCCCTCCCCCCATTACAATTCCCTGTTCTCTTGTTAATTCTTCCTTCATTTTGAAATACGGAATAAATTCTGGATGTTCTACAGAATGATAGTTCTGTCATTTATACATTACACATTTGTACACTTTTCTTAATACTATTTCTTTTTAGATTTCATTTTTAATGTCCTCAAGAGTAATGGTAAGGAACTCTCTTCATATAATGTAGATGATAGGTTCCCAACCAATCTAACTCTTGTTTATTGTCACAATGCACGACTTTGAGCGGTAAAAGCTACAATGCACCTGCATCACCATGTTTATCTGATTGTACATACTCAATATTAAAACTATATCAGGACAAAAAACATAGTATATAGTTCCAACCGACTTGTTGCAAAAACAGGTAACAATTTTTTGGACTCAAAAATACTTAATAATGGTTTATGATCTGTACGTTAAATAAATTCTCGTCCCCATAAATTACTGATTAAATTTCTTTATCCCATAACCAAACTCAAGCTTACTTATCAATTTGTGAATATAATTTCTCGGCCGTGGTTAACGTCCGTGAAGTGTATGCTATAGGTCTTTCAACACCATCTCTACTAACATTGGACAATACAACCTAAACCGGTTGGTGATGCGTCCCAAGCCAATTTAATACATAATTCAGAATCACAATGCCCTAATATATATCAAGAAGCTAACAGTCTCATGACTATTAAAAGCTTTTACACTTTTTTAATCAAATTTTTCTTCCCGTATTATATAGTAGGATTAATCTTTTCATTCACACTAAATGAATCCATTCATTGTATTATATATTTTTAAGTGGAACTTGAGTCACCATTATAATCTATTTTGACTTCTATTAAATTATTTGCCACGTGTTTGTGGCGAATATGTGTGTTCACAGTTTATGTGGAATTATGTAAGTGAAGTAGATTTTACAATTGAGAGTAATCGATTATATATGATTAAATTATCTATTACATGTTTGTGCATCTAAATAGGAAAGGAAAAGTTCTATACTGAACAAAAAACAAAAAGATTTTGTAAACGTATTAAGGAAAACGAAACATGAGAAAAAAAAACCATTTTTTTCATAGTGAACACTTTATTGATCAAAATCACATTTGAATGACTAAATCACCGTTTTCGCTACGTGTACAAACTCTTTTTTACTGAACAGTAACAGAATCTGAAAACTTCAACCACAATTAAACATTACTATACTTTCGATTTCCTACAAAAAACTGTATACTGTCCAGGTTTTATTAAACAGTTCAAGCCACGTTAAATTAAAATGTAGCAAATTAATTAATTTTTAATTTTAATCTAAGAATGTTTTAGATTTGAAAAAAGTGGGAAGCTAAGTCTGAAGAAATATAGAGTAAAGTTATCAACAATTTATAAATATTGTATAATTTTGTATGTACAACTTTAATAACCATTAACAAAAAATTTTATAAAGTTTGACGTAGCAAAATGCAACTCTTATTTATATTTCGGGAGTTATAATTTTTAATTAAAAGAAAACTAATCAGTCAGTCGTTCTTGACTAAAGAAGCATACCAGCTCAATTTAAGTTAATCTTTGTACTCCAAGCTATTAACTGTCTTATTTATTTACTTTATTTAATTACGGTAAATGAAAAAAAAAATTGTACAATAAGTGCTAAATCCAGTTTTAATTTTAGTGTTCACTATAAATATAATATCAGTATTTATAAATTGAAACTCGAAACCAAAATAAGGTAAACAATGTAGAAATTAAACTAAATTACTCTATGGATATCACTAATTAAGTAGCTTAAAAAATATACAAAGTAATATTACCTGAAGAAGTATATCATTTAATTTATCATTAACAATTTTATAATGATTGTAGTATTATAAATTTCACAAAATTTAAATTTCTATTTTTTGTGTAGAATATATGAAATGGTTAAAAACAAGTATTCAGAACAAACGATTAAAAAATAATATTTAAAAAAATATACAATGTTTGGTATTGGTTCCATTAAGAAATACTTCTAACTGCTATAGTGAAATAAAATATTGAACTCATCACTTGAATTGACGATATAAACGAGAAAAAAATACTTGATACTTAATATACGTTTTATATCAGATTATTTTTTAATAAGTACTTAGTTTATCTACATAAACATTGAAGATTTAAGCTTTTACAATAAATTTCTTAATTGGACTCTATGGGAAAGGGTTTGTATAGCCGCAATCAAAATATACAGTTGTAACATTTTATTTTACATTATCTATTATCCCATACATATACTAATCATCCCTGTCACTCATTATTAACTGTCAAAACAATCCCTGAATACGTAAGCAATCTATAGGTTAAATCGAATTAAAATATCAATAATTAAAATGGTAAAACAAATAATAATAATGATATATTTTTTATTAAAGATTACCTTTGTTTGACATAAATAATATTTCTCTAGTTAAAATTTATCTCGCTTTTGTCTGTTGGTTATAGTAAATACTATAATCATTTCACTGGTAATTGGTTACGTTTGCAATTAAATTTGTAATTGATGCACATTTCTATCTCTTTGATGTTAGTGGATAATTCCTTTTAACTGTTTTCTCTTTGATATCCGACGCAAGGAATTTTAGCGTAAACCTAGAAAATCTCCGATCTGGGGGGAAAAGGTAAAATAATTATTTACTTTCAGTCTTTTGAAGAATGCTTTATTATTCTTTGTAATCCTTTAACATTCCACGAAGTTGAAACAAAATATACATGAAGATTTTTTTCACCTAAACTAGACTTTTGCGTTTATACTCTTAACTATGTATATTCGTTATTTCAGAAAAAAAAAGAAGTAGAATCGGTAGAGAAACAATGTTTACTCCGAAGTCACACTATTGATTTTATCTAAAATGACAGTCAATCGCATTTAATATAATGCTGCACAATAATTTATTTTAACATTAAATGAGTTTAATTAACAAAGACGCATGGAAATAAGAAAAACATCGTAAACAATACAGTATTACCACCTAACGCCTGTTGGGATTACTTTGCAGAGTGAAATAATGATTGGGGAGGACAGAGGAGTTTCCTTCAATTAAGTTTCTTCTAAATCATATCTTCTTCAATTATCACATCAACAAAATCAGGGTCTTAAATACAACTTTTGCTCTCTTTCAAACCTCAGTGATATCTTTGTACAGACGCTATAATAGAACCAAATTTGATATTAACTTTTAATAAGGTGTGATTATTTTATAATTCTCATAACTAACTATCTTACCTTAAATGTATTTATTTTTCAATGTGAAAGTGAATACTGATCATTTACGGAAATATTCAAACTTGCAATTTGAAGAACTTTAGCCTAGATGAAGTTTTCTATACAATTTTGTACTGGGCTTTAATATACAGTCAGAATAAATCTGGAACTTGACAAATCCTTAGCTTATGGTTCTTACTTAGACTTTGACAAGTTTTATAATTGTTTATAAAAGGTTTAAAAATGGGTTTTAGCACTGCATAATGAACGTGTAGTTAAAATCGTACTCACGAGTTTCATTTTTATATATTTTATCCATTATCTATTTCATAATTATATTAAATATTATATAGTATAAAGTTTAACTGTAGGTATATTGATGCCAGTAACAATAAAGCCAACATTATATTTAGAGAATGTCTGTAATGTTAATGATATTAATTTGATTCTGAATTGAAAATTTAAAACTGTTGATTAAATATCTTACAATTATTATTTGTCTAGATATAAAGTATGTGGAGATATAACATACTATTTAACGAAAAGCAAGTATAGCTTACCTTAATTTTTTTTTAATTCATCAAACATTACTGCATTACTTAAATATATATTTTCCATATTTTCCAAGTTTTAATGTTATTAAGCGAAATATTTTCATTGTGGGAGAAAACTATTTTTTTAAATTTTTTATTATAAAAGAATTGTATAATTGGGATTTTAATTATAGATGTATAATAACAAAATACTTAGCGATTTTCTAAGATGCGTTTGAGATATTAGTACCGAATTTTGAAAATTATAAACACATTTTTGTGAGTTTACCGAACAAGTATAAATGTGTATATTATACGAAAGCTGATAAAATGTATCAGTTATGGAATTTGTATTGTAATTATCTTTTTATATTTGGGCAAGTTATATATCAATTTATGTTATTAAGTACAAAATAACTTAGAAGATATTTCAAAACTTAACATTATAAATTATTAAACATCAACATAATTGGCGAATTAATTTAAGTTAATTTATTTGAGAATGGAGAACTATGAAATGAATTCTAAAGTAACAATCGATATTCGACATACTCTTTAAAATCATTGTTCCTCCGCTTAAATAACAACTTAATGTCAATACGCTAAAAAATCAAAACAAGAGTAAGCTATTTTATTACGTAAAATGAAATTAATATCGCATTCCAATGTTTATTGTTACAAGGGAAGTAGGTGTAAATTATTGATAGTAACAAATAAACTAACAAAAATAACACCACTTAATATATTGTGCATCATTTGTGGTTTTCGTATTTTCGATGTTTGAGAATTAAACGATTATTTAAATAGTAAAAGAACTAGTTTCAAAGTCTAAGTCTTCATCATACAATAATATACAAAGCCCTAATACCGTGTACTATTTTATAAATATCTGAACAAAAATTTAAAAAAGACCTAACATTAAAAAGCCTATTTTGTAACTTTAATTACTATTTAAACTATTCCTGAGGGAAAACAAATTTTCGCCAAGTTTCCTTATATTTCCATTCGTCATTCTCTCACATTTTAGACAAATATCATATTTATAATCTTAAACAACAAAACGAAATTTAAAATTAATACTAAATTGTGTTAATATGTCTTTTAATAGCTGATTAATTGAATTTAATCATTAGGTTTAGGCTTTTGCTTATGTCGCCGCAATTCAAGCTAAACAATTTGAAGTATTAATATAGAATATATTTATAAAATTTATTAAACTCAGCAACCAACTACAATGAGAAGAAACAAGTTAAATAGATGTGTAGAGTAAATAAATTGGTACTTCTAAAAATGAGTTTATGAGACAGTGATGATTATATATTTTGACGACAGTTTAACATTTATTTATTAGAGGGCAGTTAATTATTCCAATAATTGTTTAACACTCCGAAATAAAGGATACAGAATTTCCATTTTATCATAAAGGTTCTATGTTTAATCTAATTTAATTATAATTGGATAGAAAATTTGGACCAGATTCAATAATAAATAAATATAATTGTATGTGGTTATTTATGTAGGTGGAAAAACCAGACTGTAGCTCCAGATATATGCCTTGCTGGAAACAGGTACTAAGTCCATAAATCGTTCCTATGTAAATACTACGTTCGGTTGGATTTATTTAATTTTAATAATAAGAAAATATTGTTTAAAAAAAACAATGTGAAAGCAAATATTTAAATATGCCTAATAAGTTACAGGAGTTTACATTTTACATCTTCATAGTATCTAATAGTTTATACTTTTATCATTTTCTTTAAAAACAGAATTTTTTTTGGTGTGTTATATTTTTTTTGACATTTAAATATCGTTATTACTTCAGAATGAAAACGTCATTTTCTCGATAACTATCGATTTATTACCTTCAACATTAACCCAGGAAAACTTTACATCAAAAATACATTTCTCATATGTCTCTTAGGTAACACCCACAGCACCGTACTTCCTGGAGATAAGTTTATCCTTTATGTCTGTGTATTTAGTATAGCAGATGTATAACGTGGCAAACTACAAATTATCGATACTAGTACAGTGTATTTATTGTTTAGACTTATAATACGATATTTGTTTTTACGTATTTAATTTCTTTAAATATTTGGTATTCACTTAAATTACTGATCGATAATAGTGGAATCGATTAATTGTCATATTCTCTAAATAGGCTTTGATTCTCTACAAAACCGATAGAAATTGTTATTTCAGAAATAACTTTAGGTATTATTTTAAAGATCTTACATTATTACCTTTCGAAAAACCAACATGAATTTTTAATATTAATAATAACAGGTAAACAAATTCCTTCCAGGGAGAACTATTTTTATTTTTTTTTTATTTCCATAGGCTTAGTTTCATGAATATTTGTTCATATATCAAGATTTACGCTGCAATTTTATTGATATAGAATATGGTGAAATTCATCATCTAACACAAGATCTTAATAAATAGTAAGTTATACTCTATGAATATTATTGTTTGAATATTTCACTCTTTAATATTGTAGTTATTCCTTGTAATTATATTAAAATAAACTGAAAAAAAATCGTATTTTTATACAAACATTCAAGGCTTGCAAAACAAAAACTTGAAATAGAGATCTTCCATGGCAATTGCGTCATTGCGCATGCCCATTGATTTGTACGTTCTAGAAAATACCATTCCCTTGTATACGCTTGCTAAGGGTATATGTTACAAGCATACCATCGGTATCGACCATATCCTTCCTGTCTACTTTCATTGTCACTTGTTGGCCTAAACCCATCAAACGGTCTTAATTAATAAAGCTACACAAATAAGAATGAAAAACAATGCAACTGATAATAACCACGAGGTAATCAAGAGATACAAGTAATATCAGTGAATATGGTAAATATAAACTCCCGTTATCTCTGTTACAGAAAAGATGGATTGGGGTCAATGGTTTCACTGCTTTCATTGCGTGATAAATATCTCTCAGCTGTTCGCGTCACTTTCCACACACAAAGGATGTTTTATCCTTGCGGCGAAATCCTTTGTGCACAATGGGTGTTGTCAGATCCACGACATCAAATCATTGTTTGTTCAAAGTCCAACTACGATTTGATCTCATAATAAACATTACTAAAGAGGAATTACTCTCAAGGAAGAACTGGCTTTTATATTCATTGGGTATAAGGGGGTGCCTATTGTTTAGCATTTATGTACAGTTATACAAGTATAAAATCTCAATTTATGAAACATGTTTATGAAGATATTATCTTCAGTTTGTATATTTCGTAAATTATTTTAAACGTTTCGTATATTAATGGGTTAACAAATAATTTCAGAAAAAGATAGAATCCCATACGGTGTATTATCTTAGTGTAGTTTTCCCTCCAAGGGATTTGTCTATTTTGATGAAATATACTAAAATTAAATATAATGTAATATAATTCACTTTATCTTCAAAACTGTATTTTTTCAATGTTACAGTTATAAATGTGATTCTGTTATTTTATCATCAAGGACATTATAGATGGGGTATATGATAGTTAATAAAATGTATAATGGATTTCAGGTACCTTGTTGATTAAAAATACGTACCGTAGTCAAATTAAAACAAAAAATTGGAAATTAATTATTTCACGTTTTAAAAAATAACTTGCACAACACATACACAAACACCACACACAGTACTGTGAAAGATATTTTGAAAATGCAAAAGATGTTTCACAAACAATTTAAAGAATGTACGTCTTCAGGTGTGAAAAAATATCTTGAAGTCTTAAGATAGTAAGCCTCTCCTAAACAACCTAACCCAACCAAACTCTCTCAAAGCCCCTAACACTGGTCAACTGAGATCACAGTAGAAGGTCATTCCGAGGAACAACTCCCACCGCGTTCAATTTATCAATTTCCTTAATAGGCCTGTCAAAAAGTATACTTAATTCATTTCGAATTAAGGACAAATACACTACAATAATGGTTGATCTAGGCTGAGAAATATAAATATTGAATGGGTACACGAATTTGGAGTAAATAGTTACATTTATCCTTCTTAGAACAAGGTTTGTTTACACATTTTAGGTCGCCTGTTTACCTTAGTTGACTAATAATACGTAATTGTTTTAGACACAAAGTTTTGTAAAATATGTATACATTTATTTCACTGTTATCTCGTTAATTTTTTGCGTTGTCAGAAATTCACTAATTTCAATCTGAATGTATACCTTTATTTATTTATATATATATATATATATATATATATATATATATATATATATATATATATATATATATATATATATACAGGGTGACAATTAAGTCTGGAAACTCTTTTTTTAATTTTTAAACCACAATAGAAAAAACTACCAAAGTTCACACGTGCTTACTGGTGATAGTAACGCACACATCTGCCCAAATACCGACCGGATAACCGTTTTGGGGGACGGTCCACAAGGAGTCAGACAAAATTCTTAAATAGCAGCAAAGGTCGAGGTTGGTATCAAATTAAAGGTCTCACTTAGCAGAGTACAATGCCGCAAACCGGACTTCAAAAGGTGGATTCATTCAGTAGTTATAGCTGTACTGACCCACATCTAGTCAGTACGAATGTGGAACTCCCGGTGTAAAATTGCAGGAACCACAAACTTTCATTCTTTATTCCTGGATTAAAATCTTCTCTTTTAGCTTTCTATGAGATTTGTCTTTACCTACTTTTGATATATTCAGACACTTACACTATTATAAAGTAATCAAGGGCAAGATATTTTATCGTCTTTTCTTCTTCTTTTTTATAAAACGATGATGACCAGTAGATGACCATTAAATAACAAAAGTAAACTCTGTTCACTTCCACTTTATTCAAAAAATACAATCAACTAATTTATAATAGAACATTTTTACAATTTAGTAACTAAATACAATTTATATTGAAATTTGATTTGTTTCAGAGCGACGTATTAAATACTCCATTAACCTCAAATTGCATCGGATTTTATCGCAACAGACTGAGGCCATATTACATTCATTTCTAGTAATTACGCTTTTGGTTTCAATATGAGTGATGGTAACACGACAGTTTTAATAAAGTTTCAATCCATGTTTATTAAAAATTGTAGACCTCCATAATTCTCGATGTTTAATTCTGTCCCTATAAGTAATATTATTTATATCTATGTTTTATTTTTATCAAACAACAATTAATTTCATATATTAAAAAAAATAGTTGTTTGAGTGTAAAATTACAGATAATATTCCTTTGAAAGTTCCCTATTTATATTACGATATTAAAAAATTACATAAACTTTAAAATTTGATTAAAATACAAATATTTTAAATAGAATTGTGGTAACTTGTTTTCGCAACATTAAAAAAAATGACACCTTAAGAACGTGATTTGTAATAAGAACGTAAAATGTAAGTACTAACGTTTTTTGTGGTAAAAACTTACTCAACTATTTTTTTCCGAATTGGAGATGTGCTACACACGTACAATTTCAACACGTAATTATTAATTGATTATTTTTCTAAAACTGTTCAAGTAGTTATCTAAACATAAAGCTGAGATATGATGTTTAAAAAACGTTTAATTTATAGTCGTCTCTACAGAGAAGGAAGTTGAAATTGGATTAAAGTATTTTTTCCCGTTCTATTAATTCTTGAAGTTATTTTTGGGTAACACTTTTCTATTCTCACGTAATTGCTAGAATATGTGATCAAAACTTATATAGCACAGTATTTGAAGTCAACTAAATTTTAGTTCTCCCTTGAAAAAATGTTTCTATGCATGCATCTATTTATTTTCATTTCTCTGTATCATATTGACCAAATTAAGGACTTTGTCGAGTTCTTACGCGGCGATATGAAATATTCCAACCACGTCGCAGGAAAAGTATTTTCACTCATTCTTGAACAATTTAGTGTGAGCAAACCTTCTTATAACGAATGCTTGCAATAAATTTAAAATTTCCCCTTAATGGCTTGGTAATATTATTTCACTGATATTGCCAGTTAAGCCTGCTAAAATTTCTAAATGGTTTCCTCTTTTGTGTCACCAATCATGATGCAAAACTGCTGCACCAGTTCTTCTTTCATTTTTTGATAAGAAGAAAATCCAATCGGCGCTGATTCCTCTCTGTCTACTATGGGTAGACTACCAGCGGACCTATATTCTTTGTGGACAATTAGAAAAATGAAAGCATGCGTATTCCATTTATTACCAAGAGAAAATGCAGGTCACACACTCATCATTGCGTAGTAATGATGAGCAGAGATAATAATGTAAAAACGGGAACCTTTTGTATTTTATAAACAATAGAAGTTAGGCAGTGCTTACCGCAGACACTCTGCAGGAAAACAGAACAAGTGAACGCTATTTCTGAGGTTACACTTTAATGTTATTTACCATTAGAGCTACAAACAACAGACATTGTAAAATATAGAAAAGCTTTTGTTTAGTTAGAATTCATGCTTGATGTGAAATTAATTAAATATAAGTCAAAAGGAAATTGTTTTATCTCTATTATGTATGTTTGTAATGTATTTTAATTATAGACTATATCCGTCAATGCAATTAACATACTCTTTTTTATACATGAATTTGAAGGACATAATTGAGTAAGAGATATATTTAAATTTTGAAATTAATCCATTCTTAAAATTTAGATTATATTGATCTTTCAATGTAAGATATGAAATTTGTAAAAATAAAATTTAGTTATTAAAAAATTATGATTTAAAAAATTTACATACACATATGAAAAAACTTAATATTAACAATAAATTGCAATAACAAAATAACGTATAACTCTTAACAATTATCGATTTTCAGTAGTTCCTGAATAAAATCTCTCACATGCCGTAAAAATGTCTATGATTAAAAAAAAACAATTATTTCTAGTATGTGGTGCTACAGTGTGTATATGATGTGGCTGAAAACGGAACCAATTCACAATACCTATGACACGGTTTTAAAACCGAGAACTCGATATGCCTCTATGGTAACTGGGTATGGAACTATGAAAGCACAACACAACTGCAGCAAGATAAAAAGGTCTGATATTTGGAATGGGAGATGGTTCTGCTGAAATCTGAGCTTAAGATGCAGTAAGACAAACTGCTATCTCCCTACTAAAACTTAGTGATCTATTTGTTCTATTTATTTTTTAATGGACAAGGACGCTTCGTGTGAATATTCTAGAGTTATTATATATTTTTCTCCTAATTGTAGATAATATCTGAATTTGTTCTTTCTGATTTCTGTAGCCTACTCCGTGTAAATTATAAGTGATTTTGCAATTGAGAACAAGTAATTACGGTAATGTTGTATTATATATATTTGATATACATTGAAGGTATTACTTGAAATGCACAAAAGCGACTTACAGTACTTAACAAACTATATTAAAAAAAAAAGATTTATTTTTAACAATGTTCTTTCACTTTTGTTGTTGAAATCGATTTTTTTAAATCCAGATCATACTTAAATACAAATAGTATAAGAATATATATAAGTTTGTATGCTTTCTAGCTCCATAACGATTTGGTTTTTTTTTTTGAAAAGAGAAATTTCAATTAAATTTGTTTCTAAAGTTTAAAAATTTTATTTACTCAGTTCATGATTCGAAATATATTTATTAAATTTATTATATAAGCCACGCTATACAAATACACTAGAAAACACGTTATCATAACTAAAAAATAACTTTTTTTTTAAATTTCATTACCCACACTTTAATAGTTACCACTGTAGCAAACAAAACACATAATCAAATACACAAACACTCATGCAGTAAGGTAAAATTAATCATTTCTTCTTTTAAAATTTCAGCAATTAGACATCTATTATGAAAAGTTATGTTGTTTTATTTCATTTCTACTGAAACTTTTTAGGAGGGTAAAACATATTTTACTTATGCATTCTGTGCTTAGAATTAGAAATGTGTTATGTGGAAGTATATGCACAAAAACTGATATAGTTTTCAAGTGAGTAATTTGAACTCACAATGGAATGTTCTTCCAAAGGATTTAACAATTTAATATTACTTTTTAAACATACGAACTAATGTATATTTAAAAAGTAAATACAAGCTCTAAAAATAAAGAAAGTATAAAATTATTGTATTTTTTTGATCACTAAATTATAGGTTCACAACATAGTATAATTTATCCGATCAATACAATTATATCAACTATTATTAAAAAAAGTTTATAACTCCTAGGCGTAGGCAATAAATCAACATTAAATTCTGATATAACGTTACGTGCTTTTGACATAAGTGTCAAAATTGAAATTGTACCAAACTTTGACACCTTTGGTTTACAAAAAAATATCATTCTTTGTTCTGCTTTCATATATAGGCTGAGATCAATTTTCTCATGATCTTATAACATGAATTACAAAATTTTTATTAGATATGAATACATGTAATTTATGAAACAAATACTTATAATTGTTAAATAATGGTACAAATATATAAAAGTATTGTCTCAACATTGGAATTGAACGATTTTAGTTATTTTATATTCTACTCCAAATATTTTTGTATCGAAATAAAACAATAATATTAACTCAAGGTAACATTTGTAGATTGATTATTGTAATATAATAAAAAGCACCAAAAATTAGATATTGTATTCTTTATGGTAATTATAATTTTAAAACTCAATTAAAATTATGGAACGAAGTATGATTTCTACTTGTGGTAGTATCTACAAAAAATATCTGGTGAACATTGTTCCGATCAGTTTTTATTTCAAGTGGGAGTGATATGTGTAACCTATTGAGTGTCTACATAAACTAACGGCTCAGTTAAGCTCTCCTGAAGGTAATTTATTAATCTATACTCTATAACGTGTCCATTATCTTGTAAACTATACAAGTGTAATTTATCCAAATAATATTATGTTATTCATTACATCTAGCATAGTTTTGTGTAATAAGTAACACAATTTGTGATGACTACAGTATGGAATTTGGAAAATGATCACAGAAGAATCACTTGACATCTTCGAGTAAAAAACATAAAGAGGTTTAAATACCTTGTTCTTATGAGTTTTTATTGTTGTAAGATAATGTGGAAATTGTCGGTGTTTAAACACTTCATATACGAAACAAATCTTAAGAAATCGATAAGTATTTGTCTCAATCTTATTAAAAACACAGGCATAAGAATTATCTGACTATAAGTTACAATCAACCAGTTCCCTCGGTCTAAATAGTGAAACGATATTTGTAAAAAATATATGCATTTAATTTTTGTCACATTCTGTCATTTTTTGTTAATATGCACAGGATTGTTACATAGATTTTATTGTTGTTTGTATAGAGTTGGTATAAAATAAATGAATATTTCTAATCTACTATATACTGGTCGTAGATAACGTTTTCGTTTTATACTTCAATCAATTTAAATAAATATATATATATATATATATATATATATATATATATATATATATATATATATATATATATATAAGACAATTCATCTCAGTCAAACCTCAGCACATGAAGTGCCAATTTGGTTGACTATTTTGTTAATTACTCCACGGAACAAACTTCTCCAAACTTGATTCAAATAACCTGTGGCAATTCCAACCCCAGTATTGTAGGCGGTAAATAAATTATATTGTTTGCCATATGTTGCCTCTTGGCTTTGTGTAAGCAAACATGTCCTTGTTACATTATAATAAAACAATTATTTTACTAACAAGAACAACACTTGTTACAACAAATGTTTATAATCCAACATCATTAATGATAATAAGTATGTCAATTTAATTTTAAAACTGTTATTTTGTTTTACTTATTATTAGAAATTAACCGTCTGCTAGTATTATTAAACTATGTATTATTCACATCTATTCATATATTATAATTTATGTTATGTATGATAAATATTACTTACGTAATTCCATAAAAATATGTATATTTTGCCTACGTTTTTCCCTTAATCTATGTGACAGCATCACATGACGTGCACGTTTATGTTTTTCACATTGTTGTTTTGTTGTCACAATTATTGTTAAATTATCAAACTTAAAATATTATTTAAAATATAGCGTACTACTATGCTGTGGCAGAGTTTGAGACAGAACTGAGATTACTCTAAACCGTCTTATTTCTTTAACTCCTCTGTCAGTATAGTATATATTATATGAGATTAAAAATTATTTCATGTATTTGCCTGTTAGTGATAAATTTGTTCCCGTATGAATTACAAGGTAATTGTTGAACTTACCGTGGTCACCTAATCAACGTCAATTCAATGTAACAACTTCTCGAGTGTCACAAATTTTGTATAAATAACACTTTTTGAACATTTATTTAATAAACAAAACAATTTGGAATAGTTATTTCCTTATTGCAATTTTTAAATTATCACCGAGAAATTCAATTATACATAATTTTTATGACAATTGTCAAAAATATTCCACTCCAGGTGTTTAAGTACATGGCTGTAGAGGAAGGAATTTAGTCCCTGAGGTGAAATAAAGTTTGAGGGTTGGTATTTACAAAACACAATGCTGCCAACTTTATATAAAAAAAGTTTAAACCAGGCAGAGAAATCTCCCCCTTGTGACTCACTTAAGTTGCATTTATGAACTACGTACTTCAATGAACAACGTACATACCGAGTTATGCTATTTATTGTGAAATGTAAAATATCTCAAGTTCTTTTGTTTGCCTAGAGTCACTAATAGTTAAATCTTAAAACACAAAGGAAGTAACGATGTTTTATTTTCTTATGATGTCTTATTATTTCGACTTTAATGCGTGAGTTTTAAATGAGCATATAAATTAGAAAGAACATTTTTTTCATCTGTTTTTGAGTTATACAGTTACAAAGATCAATAATCCATAAAGGTTGTAATTATTTATATATACTAGTTTTAATTAATAAAAATGTATTCAAAATGTAAAACTAAGTTTTTGTTGAATTATTCTTTTTAATTTCAACTTATGAAGCCACATGAAAAGCAGGTGTTGACACCAGTGCTCCACAACAAACAAAAAATTGTTTGCCAAGCACAAGTGAATTGGCAAGAAACAATTTTAAACTGCTATATTTTAAACAAGGGTCTAATTAGCTGATTTCCTATGAAACAGCTATTTCCTATGGATGTTCTATTAATTGCAGTGGTTAATTACACATTAAGAAATAATTGTACTAGAGCCAAAAGTCATTGAACACTAAAAAAATGCGCTTATTAAAACCTACTTTTTAAAAAATGTATAGAGTAATTAGTGCACGGTTTTCTTATATTCGAAAAGCCTAATCTAAAATTAACATACTTAACAATAATTCATATTGCTGTTAATATTATTTAATGTAATATTAGTATTATACTTCCAAAATAATTATTTTAATACACTCAATACAATATCAATTTCAGTAAAGGGTACGTATAAATTAAAACATATAAAATTCTTAGCTACTACATCAATAACGTTAGGCCTACGTATAATACGCGCACATCTTGTAAACTCATGTTGAACAACATTTTAATGTTGATAACAATGAAATATTGATATTATTTCTTTTAATATTAATTAAAACACTTCAAAACCATGCCCTACATATAAGTTATTCCTACTAATATTTAATTATTAGCAATATCATCACTAAAAAAATAGTACAGTAAAAAAGTGTACTATTTTTTAGATATCGTGAAAATGTTAATTTTCTCTCAATTAATAAATTTCAATGTGTATATAACATTTTTCTTATTCTATGATAATAAATTCCAATATGGAGCTGGAGTCTACTAACCAGACATATTTTATAGCAAAGTTAATTTGAAAGTAATAAAATAAAATTACTAAATACATATTTACAATTAGATGTGTATTCAATTTCTTATAGGCCTAAGCTTATTACAAGTTTCTTATTTTTTAACTTCTCCATACTTTACTACCGCAATAACTATTAAGGAAGTGATGATGTTACCTACAGAAATGATCCACGCATTATGAACACGTGAGGGTAAGCCTGTTAAATTTTAATAAGGTCTTGTGATTCTGTATGAGACTCATAAATGGTTAATATTAAACTCTTGTTAAAAGTGAGAATTAAATTTAGACGGGATATATTTTATCCTGAATTTTAGTGTCATATCCTGAAGTCAACTGTTCCCGTAGGACTCGTTCTCGGAAAATGTAAATATCCTTCCTTAATGCCATATTTATGTCAAATATGTATATTAAAATATAACTTCCACTACATTATTTTAAATATTATTTCACTAAAGTTTTGAAAGAACTGTGATTTACGAATGTTCTACTTTACACTATAACTGTATTTCTCGTTGATTTGAGTTTTACCTCTTTAATCTCTAGCTCACATAATATGTCAAATGATCAATGAAATAACCTACTAATGTCGCTCCTAAGGGAAATTAGGGAATGACATATTTAATTTGTAACATCATATCTATGTTTGACACTTTCACAAATTGTTAAATTTGTCCGGTTTCCACCAAATATCATCAGAAATGTGTGTAATAGTATTCCCCAGTGATCGTATTTCTGGTTTTATCCCGTATACTTATTTACTCGTAATAAAATATTTGAAGCTACTCGTGAAGCAAATAATACGCTGACATAAAGCACTATAATTTTATTTGGTGCTATCATCAAATCATGCATATGATAATTTACTTTGGTATTAGTATCAAGAGATTGAAAACTTACAAAAATAAGATATTATCTCATATTACTTCCAAAGTAAGAAGTGTTATGTAAAAACCACTACAAACTAATGCCATTTTGAAATTTACATATTAATTTTTTTTTAATAAAAATCGCAATGAAGGAATATTAAAAATAATACAATTGCGAAATTGGAATGAAAACCCACATACCATTTGAAATAATAGAGTAATTACTGCAAGTTTTTAGAAAATGTTACGTTTTAAGTATTTATATTTTAATTATCACTTATAAATTATTGTCAAAAATATACTAAGATATATTTGGATGGAGGTATAAAATGGACGGTATATAGGTTTTAGAAATTTCAAATTAGCTATAATTCCTAAATTTACCATCTGTTTTATCTGTTATGAAAATTAAAGCCCAAATACCCAATTTCAACCAAAGCTAGCATAAATTCAATATATTATATGTCCATCTAAAACATATATTGATACACACTGAGCGAAAAATAATGAGAAACTACTCCTGCCTATAGGATCAGTGGCAATTTACGTATTATATTCTTTATAATCTTATTTAAAACTATAAAGTTTATTCGCGTTTTACGAAATGCTGATGTATATATATTAGTTACCTTTTTTAGTAGACACAGCAATTCTTATTTTGTTGTAGAAACACTACAACTCTGTTTCGCCGTTCACAGCCGGCTTCGTCGGGTGTAGGCTTTACATTTAAATAAAATACATAACGACACTGAACACACACGATAACACGAAACAAAAAACAATGTAAAATCTATCAGAGGTTAACTCTTCGTTAAATGTCATACGAACTTTATACTGGCGTGGCCGCGGCATAGTTTCTTTATTTCCGAACGGAGCCTGAAGTGAAGGTCGAATATAAATCTCATATATAAATTCTACAATATCCAGCACAATAAATCATTTTTTACAAATTAAAATTTTGCAACTAAATATTATCCATGTCTATTTACTTATTTATAATATAAGTTATTACAAAAGCGTGTATTTTTAACCGCATAACCCCAAAACTATTAATTAAAATATGCATAATTGCTATTATATTGGGTTTTTTTTTTAATTTGTTTATCTGATACAATTAATTATTCCTAAATAAAATCTTTATCCGGTAACCATTATCCGGTAGTTCTTGATTATCTAGACAATACCTAATATACAGAGTGTTTCTAAAGTCCCGTCCCCCTACTTTTAATTCAATTTATATTAAAAGTGTTTTCAATAATATCATTTATTATATATATAAAAAACTCTTAACTTTTGAGGTATTAAAAAATATTGGGAGTTAAATGAAGTTTACGATATAGAAGTCAACTTCAAAACTCGTTATGAAGAGATAGTCATGCGACACGTCGTTTACCAATGTCTTTTATCCATTAAAGCAATGGTGCAATTAAAATTCAAAATGGTTGTACCGTTTCCAAGAAATCAAAAGGTCAAAGATGTAGAAGTCGACTTAAAAGTTGTAATGAGAAGATAGTCATGCGACATGTCTATTCACACTGTCCTTTTCCCCTAATAACAATGGTAAATTAAAATTCAAAAAGGTGGTACTGTTTCCTAGAAGTCAGTAGGTCAAAGATGTTGAAGTCGACTTATAAGTTGTAATGATAATATAGCAATGCGACATTTCGTTTAAAACTGCATTTTTTACTGATAACTGTCACAAAAAAGTCATCGATAATCAGGGTCATCTTCATTCATCAAATGAAGTACTGAAGAAGGTGGAACTTCGCAACGCTGATCTTATCTGATTATCACGGGTTTCAATAAACTCACAAAGTTACATCTTGTTGTTGCTCTTCGGTCATGATTGCGCAACATGATTGACTCCTGTGGTTTAAAATTTGTGTCTAATGTATGTTCGGGAAGTTGGGTGATAATATGTCATTTTTATGATAATATTCATTTGATAATATCTATTGGACTTTGTGTTCTAAAGAACGTGCCGTAATTTTAATACTTACTTTAGTTTGTTATTTTAAAATACACTGAAACTTAAGATAGAGCAGTTGGTTAAAACAAATAAGAAATTAGCAGAAGTGTACAGATCCCCATCAGGAAAAAAAACTGCTCAATATGTACCCACTCAGCATGTTATCTTTGGAAATTCCAACCCCATTAAGGAATTGAAAGTTGTTTGTGTCAAAAGGTATAATTACTTACGCTTACTAAGTTTGCTATTTTATAATTAACCAAACATTTTACTGGACGTAAAAGAGTTACTATTAATGTATGGGTACTGTTTTGATGTATTTTCAAACATCATTGTATTTCTTTTAAAACTTTTCACTTTAATTTGCTATTAATATTTAGTGAAAATGCAATACATTATTTCTCAAAACCACAATAATGTGATTCAGGGACACGGATAAATTATTACGTGCAACTCTTTTTATTTTAATTCCACCATTGTTTTCAGGTGGAAATGGCAGTGTTAATCAACATGTCGCACAACTATCTTCTCGTTACTTCTTTTGAGTCGACTTCTACATTTTGACCTACTGATTTCTTGGAAACGGTTACAACCCTTTTGAATTACAATAGCACCATTGTGTTCATGGGAAAAAGGGAGTGTAACTAGACATGTCGCATGACTATCTTCTCATTACAACTTTTAAGTGGACTCATACATCTTTGTCCTACTGATGTCTTAGAAACGGTTCGACACTTTTGAATTTTAATTGCATCACTGTTTTCAGGGGGAAAAGGTAATGGTAATCGAGAAGCCGCATGATTATTTTATTTTAATGAATTCGGAAGTTGACTCCTATATCTTAGACCTACTGATTTTTTTTGGAAATGGTACAACCCTTTTGAATTTAAATTGCAGCATTGTTTTAAGGGATAAAAGACAGTGGGAACCTTTACGAAATAATGCAAACGAAATAATGTTAGTATTACTGTGTTACAACAATCGTCTATGATACGCGCAGGCGTGTTTGACTGCTTTAAAATCAGGTTATGTGTGTTCCCTTCATAATTACAGGTTCCACACCTTAACTTCAGTACCGATCATAACATACCCCAAACAACACCTTTAACTCGAGTTGGAGTGTCACCTAGACTTTCATACTCCACGATGATTCAATCAAAAAAATCTCATACACCCTAATATTAGTAACTCTCAGTACTATATTTGTATAATATAGTACTGTATAATATGTATGTACCAAAATATGTACTTTTCTGTATATACACTTTATATTTCCTATATTATAATAGAAACCCTAACACTAAGAGCTCCGGTCCTGCCTTTAGACATTTTTTAATTTCAGAATATTTATTTTTGAATTAGACGTGTATCAAATGTTCAAAGTAGACAAATGTTATTTTGTATGTGTTATATATTTTAATGTTCATACTTTACGACTAGTGAACTGTTCTTCTTTGTCGATATTATTTCAAATTTATTATCTTTTACAAATAATTTTGTATGGATATAAGAATAATAAAAATATAGTGAAATTCAGGGAAATTGTATATTAATGTAATATACATAAAGTTTTATATTTTGTCATTAAAAACATTTAATGGCATAGTGTTATGTGCTTTGTGTGGTAGAACTCAGTCATTTTGTGTTATCAATATTAAAGTAAAAGAATACTGACAAACCGAATAGCCGGGAGTTTACTAAACTAAATTATTACAAATAAATGTTTATTCCTTGAATTATTAGCTAAAAATAAAGTTGTCTAAAGATGGCGACATCTTGCGTTTTTAATTTAGGAAGGTTGAGTTTCTTGTTAACATAACTAAAGCTTTAAGAAGATATTTTCTCACGTAATCAGTATTTTAAAATGGTGCACTGCATTATATTGATTTCAGATTCAGAAGCTGTAAAGATTACTCGTATATTGAAAAATGTGTTTCCTTTTTTTTTCTCTAACGTAACTAGAACTATAATAAATGGAAGTTGTAGGTGGAAAAAATGTAACATTTGTCTTGGAAAGCTTTACAAAGCTCAGTCTAGTCCTTACAGAGCTTCTATTAATATTTCTACAAAGGGTTTGTTGTCGACGTCAGAGCCCAAATCTCTCAATTTATCATCCAAATCATGTTGTAAATAAATATATAAAACTTTCTCCAAAACTTAACTCATAATTTCTCGTACAATTTTAACAGTTAACAAATTATATGAAGTTTTATTTATACCACCCTACACAATACAAAATAAAATACGGTTTCTTTTAAATTTGTTGTACAATTAATTTATCTCTAATTATAAAGAAAGTAATGTCTCTCCGTCCGTTTGTAAGTTTATAATTCAAGAATTTGGCTGATTACAATACAGTTATCATTCCGACATAGCTACGATATTTAATCTGGTTTTAGTGTTTATATTATTCAAATTATTGATGCAGAAAATCCAACGTTATAACAATATTTGTAGGCTTGTTCAGACGAAGTACATTAAAAATTTAAAAAACTGTACACATTTTCAACAAAACGTATATTTTGTTAGAAAAAAGTTGATAATATATTTGAACATTACTTGTAACTAAAAATTCGTTTGAAATGGGATGAGTGATTTTAATGGTTTCTACATAATAGACGTTTTTTGTTAATGAAAAATAAGAAATACTTTATTGACATTATTTTTTTTCATTAAGAAAAAACGAAATAACAAACAAACAGCACAGGTTTTGTCAGTCTCAATGTTGTTATGTAATTTGAACAGTATTTAAAGTTTAAAATAATGTTGAAATCACTGCAGTAGTTCACATTATTAACGAGAAACGAATGTTAGGTGAGATTTGGTTAGGGAGTGTTTTGAATCACTTATTTAAAAACTGGAAAACATATTTAATGTTCATTGTTTATTATAATGTAATGTATGATGAAGTAAAATAAAATAATAATAATAATAATAATAAACATTTAGATTCTTCAAGCTTTGTAATATTGAGTTTAGGTCTATTGCTAAAATAATTATTTTCAATAAATTTTACTTGTAATCTTTAAAATTAAGTCGGAATATTAATCACAAATATCCTGAAAATATCATGGCAATCTATACAGCATATATGGAGAATTTTTAGCTCTCTTTATACAGTCAGCATAAATTTATAATTTATATAAATTCATAATTTTATAAATTCATTTATATTTTAGAAGGACCGTATTGGATTTGAACAAAACTTATTCAAATTATTGACATCTAAATTTGAAAATAAAAGATACTTTGATATACAAAAAAAAAAAATAAATAACAAGCTTTTTGGTGTAAATTTTTTAAATTTAAAAACAATAATTTTAAGATTAGATGTTATTTTTTTATTTTATTTTTTTTTTATTTTACATTTTTGTATCAAAAGACTTTTTATGATTGAAAAAAATAGATAAAGAAAGAACATTCTATTGGAATTGTGCAAATCAAAATTTAAAGTTTTAAATTGGAAAGTGGAGCGTAGAGTGGATAATCACAAAAAATAGTGATTAATTCTTTAATAGAATTAAACCCTGAAATATAGATCTTTATTTGTACGACAACGAATATTAGGATTTACAATTTATTTACATTAATTTTTTTTGTATTGGTGTATTGTTGGATATTTCATCTGTAAATGACGACTGCTATTTCTTCAGTTGCTTAATCTCGTGGGAAATTACGTTAACGTCAGTCACGTGGTATGACACAGAGTGATAGCGCACTGGTGTAGTAATTAAACAATACCTTAGACAGTTTACTAGAAATATACCTTCATTTTATTTAGAAATGTCGTAGTTTTTTCTCTTAATGATTATGAGTTGTTTCTTGATATTAAAAAACAATCATTGTGTTGTATAACTGCAACACTTCCTTCATATATTTAATAATATATATGAATTAATTATTTAAAATTGCAAGATATGTTTTAATGTAATTTAATTCAAGCCGTAGGTGTTGATAGAAGGATAACGGCCAATACGATTTATTGAGTTCCTTAAAGGCTAGGTTTGACCAATCTTATTGCAACCATAATGATATACAAGATATAATTTTGTGTGTGCTTTTTGTGGCAGGTACATACAAGTAGTCCATTATTCGAGTAAGTGAAAGAAAGTCTCTATAGATGACAAAGTTATATTTGGATAATAAATTTAATTGAAATTCATTCACACGGTTACTGCAGAGCATTGAGCGGACAATTATTATTCACAAGAACACTTGATTGGATTCACGCAACGTCAAAACGAATAGGTCCAAGAAGACAATAATTTTTAAAAAATTCACAAATAACAAAAAATTGGTTTATCGAATTAAATATGAGAATGTAATATTTATGTATTAAAACAATAGAAATGATTTAACGTCCTAAAAAATATATAATTTGTTTTGTCTCCAAAATATACTTTTCTCCTATACAATTACAGTGTTAGAAAATAGTATCTAATGCAAAAATACTAATAAGAGGCATCGTTGTGTATTTATATTTATTTTCAAATTATCTTTTGTATTTATCAAGAAAACTCATAAAAATAGAGTAAAAATATTTTTCATTTAAAAAAAAATTATTTGTATATATATATATATATATATATATATATATATATATATATATATATACTTTTATTGTTGATAAATGCAGGAGCCAAAATACTTAGACAGTTTATTTATTATTGATTATGTATTGTTATTTACATGTTCATCTAACAGTAAAATCATGTATATTGAGAAATTAGTCAAATTTATTTTTCAACTACCTACATTTTAGAAAAATATACTTAAAGTTAAATGTATAAACAGAATATTATATAAGGGAGACCCACTAGGAGGTAATTATTTTTAATCAATATTCCTTAATTATGGAAAACTACAAATTAGATAATTTAGTTATGTTACAAAGATGTGTAAAAAAAGTATACAGTGGAGTTTCATTTTTGTATTGTTAATCAAACCAAAATGGTGGAATAACAAAATGAAGGTTTTTTAATAAACGATTTTATTTGCATAACTATTACAATTTATTCGTTTGGAGATAACATGAAAATTTGTAAGTTAAGTAAATAAAAATAACAGAAATACATTTTTAAGTATCCAAATATGACCTTTATTCGAAACGATCTCCATCAGTGACTATTCGCTAATAGCAACGAAACAAAAAGTATCATAAGTGCTTTTGTAAATTTGTAAAGTTATCAAGAGTAATTCCTATAACTCATTAATTCATCTTTTGTCCATATAGGGTAGGAATGGAATGATTCTTTCAAAACCGTATAGGAAAATATCTCAAACAGTCAAGCCTGGGGATCATAGAGGCAAGTTCATAAAGTTTCTGCCACGACCTATAGAACGCTTGTTAAGGTGTCGATCATAACTTTACTACTTTGGCTGCATCCAATCTTTTTACATTTATAAAAAGCATTTTAAAGGGTAATAATCTTTTAATCATCAACAGCTTTAAAAAGGAGAAAAGTACTTGAAATTATAATCTCTAGGCCTCGATTACTCTAATAGCCTCTGAGTCTTAATAGAACAAGAGTTGGTTAATACAGTTGGTCTTAACAGGAGTGATAAAAGAGAGTGATCCGACCTAAGAGTACTTACAGAAAGGTGCTGATGTTTTGCTCCTTGGGTGCGGTACAACCATACTCACAATATGTGTGAACCTCTGAGGGACCTGTTGGAAAAATCTCCTTATCTCCTGCTGAGTAAGATGATACTTATCGGTCTCCATTCATCGTCAGATAGGTTATGTCATACGATTAAACATTGTAGTTGGTGACTTCAGCCCATCTTAGTCAAGGTTTTTCAAATTTCCATAAAAACAATTCCACTCGTCTGTCTGGGTGAGTGTCCAGCAATCCGTGAACTAATTGTGTTGAAAAAAAAAAGTTTTTGTTTTAATACATATGAACTGACGACTTTGGTATCACAGTAGCAGATGAAAGTTTTCTAAGTGAATACTTCTGTTTGAATATTTCAGTCAAGTAGCAAATGGAAGCTCATTATTTTCTGTTTAAGAAGATCTATGGCATTTCTTCGAAACTAATACAGCTTCTAGTAGCATAATATTCCATGTATAATTGATTTTCTTCATATAGTAATTACATTTGGGTAGGTTCTTTGAAATTAGCTTATATAGCTTATACTCAAAAACAATAGCCCAAGAGTAATATTTCCCTATTCGTTCCCTCTTCGTACATATGAAGAGATGGAAAACTACTACCAAAATGTTTTGTTTTTACGTGTTAACAAAAAAATGGTTATTGAGATTCAACGGATGACCATGTACATGTAATGGCATTGCATAGTGGGAAGAAGAGATCCTATACAGAAGATTATTGTTTCCTTTGTTATTCCTACAATTTGTTTTAAATGACCATACAAATTAAACTCAAGGGTATATTTTTTCACACATCTATGTAATATAACTGTATAATATGAAGTTAGAAGTGTGTTCTATATAACCGTCATGATAATTCAAAAATAGCGACCTTTTCGTAGGACACCCGGTATAAAGGGATAATGTTAAAATAAGTATCCAGTTTTTTGTTCAAAAAGATTTTTTTAAAATCTAAATAATACTAAATTAATATTGGCTTTTCGGCATACGGTGAAAGGCATGTTTAATTTGTTGCTTTGTTTTTTATTGTTGACAAACTTGTTTCTTCATTTGTTTTCGTTCTTGGTTTATAACTTTAAAGGGATTACTATCACTATTTTTAAAAAATTGGAATTATTTACGTAATAGCCCATAATATGCTTTATGAAATTTTAACTCTTTATAGATATTCCTTTTCAAACTCTTGATTTTTCTATTATAGGGATTATTATATCAAGCAAAAGTAACAAAAAATACTTACAAAATAGAAATTTTGTTTTATAATAAGCCTAATAACATGAGGTTGAACAATCATTAATGATATTAGGAAGTCCTGGATTGAATGAAAAAAGGAAAATGATTTATTGAGAGCAGGTTGAAAAGGGAAAATTAAATATTTGGATTCCTCTAAAAGCACGACTATCTGTCTGCAGGATATTTCTGACCATAGGTTATCGGTAAAAACTTTCCGAACTAATGAAGATATTTAGAAATTCCGTGTCTCTCCTATTATAACACGAAGAGGATAGGGAAATGTTATCAATTACACGGCCTTGCCTTTCATAAATATTTATTTAATGTTATCAAATACTGTTTATTTTTATGTATAATTTGAACAATTGTGTAATGTATAACATTTTAAGATATGCGTTCAGGTCTGTTTATTGATTGAACTTAATTATTCTCCTACATTCAATTAAGTATGGGAATGTATAATGAAGTGCATTTTTACAGTATCAGATATTTAATAACAACTACAGGACATTGCTCCTTGCGCAGTCGTAAAATACTGTAAAGATTAATTTCTCTTAGTCACGTAACCTGACAATTTTAGTTACATAATTAATTTATGAAAACGTGACTGGGATTTATTAAATTAATTAAATTCAGTAACCTCTCTTCCAATATTTTGCCATAAGAAATAAAGTTAAAAAAAAGAAATAAAATGTTTTCTCTAATAAATTTATGTCTGTTATTTTTTGGATATATTTCTTCTTCTATTTCCTTTTTTGCGAATAAGATTTTAATAAACGAAATATTAGAGGAAAACGTTTTCTGTAATCTTTTGATTATTTTTTCCTTGCATTTATATATACATGATAAATAAATTTATATATACATGTTCCTTAAACATGTATATACGCTTTAGGATGGAAATCACAGGGAGCCCGTAAAATTAGTGGGCCGTAACCACGGTGGAGACGAATCGTTATTGCTAAAATACTTTTAGTTATTTTTCAATTTGCATGGGAAATACAGTATACGAAAAATGCCCTCTCAATGGAATGGTGAGCTTATATATATATATATATATATATATATATATATATATATATATATATATAAAACGTTTTCCTCTAATATTTTGTTTATTAGTCTAATATTTTTTTAAACTTTTGGTACTTTTCCCCTATAATGATGCCCGCGTAGCATAATTCCTTTACAACTTCAATTTGTCATTATATAAACATCATAGTACGAAATAAGTTTACATTTAACCAAATATGAATCAATTGATTGTTTTTAATGTTCTTTTAATTTCATTATTGTGAATATATAAAACTAAGATAAATATTTTATCTATTACCAGTATTTTAAATACTAAATATCATGTAATATACAAATTTATGCTTTCTAAAACGTTAGTAGGCTAGTAATAGTAGTGCAAGCTTAAGGACATTATATTTATTTAAAAAAAATCAATATTGGTCTCAGATGAACGCAAAATTAATATATTCATGACAAGTTTAAAAATCAGCATTTATCATTATCATACGTATATCGTTTAGTGTATTTATCATAATAATATATAATTATGTAGAAAGTAAAAATGTTTATAAAACCGTTAACTTTGAAAAACAGAAAATTTCTAAAGGTTTTAAATGTCCAAAAATGAATTTCAGATAAAATATTTAAATCGTTCTTTTAATGAATGAAATATACAACAATCATGAGTGGGAGAAAGTTATCTTAGCCTTTTTACTTTCTTAGAGAAATTTCCGTCTTTCTCTTCTGTCTCACATAAGCAACATATATCGTTGTAATCTCCCAAAATGTGATATATATATATATATTGGATATTTAACATATATACTTGTGTTTGGGGGGGGCGATCACTTGGGCAAGTACGCATGTGTTGTTTAAAACATTCAGTAGACCTACTCCCTTCATTTCATTTCCATCGTCTTTGATACCGTTTATTGAAAGATCTACAGCACTTGATTATAAAAACGATAATTGAAATCGCAGTATATTGCTTTATAAAACAAATTCTTTGTTAAATTATAACTAATAGGCTTAAAAACATTAGGCCTACATGTTATAAGTTTTATAAAACATACTCATAAAAGAAAGTAATTTTCCTCTCATTTCTGATAAGCACAGATGCTAGATACACACAAACCAATTTTGAATTTAACCAAGGACTATAAAATTTAAACGTTAAACATCATGTGATTATGATATTAATTTCATTTAGTATAATTTTTCGCCAAAGTAATATGATATCTTTTTACCTCTAATAGTTAAATAATTTTGTTTAACATGTATTTAACATAATATTCTGACGTTTCTTGCTAAAAGAACTTTCCAGTTTTTATATAATTCCAAACAAAAATATTGCAAATAAATGGAACGACAAAAACAAAACATTATTCTGAGGATGGTCTACATTTATTTTTTAATGTCCAAAACATCAAAAATCGTTAAAAAAATATTCGAAATTCAGGGGAATCTTAGTACTTTTTTATTACAAAATTTAATACAAAATTTAACTATGCAATATTATATTATGAGGCTAGAAGAAAATTGCTTACTTAATATACCTGGCAAAAGGCTTGATTTATAATATATATATATATATATATTTATATATATATATATATATATATATATATATATATATATATATATAGAATACAGATTACGACTTCGTACAAATAAACCAGTTTGTAAATTGTACGATTCCTTCATAAAGAAGTGATTTATTTTTCCTTTTCCGTGATGTGTTTTAAAGTATATGCTTCATCATCTGATTTTTCATGAACATCAACACATAAATAAAACGAGATAGAGAACAAGCGTAAAAACACGAAACAACAATATGTGATCCAAGTGTGACACGCACCAAGGTCGAAAACCAGCTACTAAATTGACGGTGTTGGCTTTAACTATAATATATATATATATATATATATATATATATATATATATATATATATATATATATATATATATATACATTATAACATACCGAAATAGAAAGCTCCAAAGGTCAGTACCCGGCAGGCCATAAATCGTCAAGACATGAAAAGATTGACGGACATAAAAAAAAATGTTTCAACAGGGAAACAACGCACCCAAACCGTCACACAAGATCCATCAAAATTAAGCCTTTAATACCGAAACAAATTGTAACAAGCCAATCAGAGCAAGTGAATCAGTTCTGAAATAACGTCCAAGAATTAAAACTAGCCAATGGAAGAAAAGCATCATGACGCTGTTTTAAAAAGAGGAGAACTTATAAATAAGGGAAAAAGGGAGGACACGTGGTTCTTTTAGGTATTTTTGGTTCCGACGTCGTATTAGAAGGTTGTTCCGGGGAAGTGTTTCTCCTGATCGAAAGAGTTAAGTGTTTGTGAAGGACTTTGCCTATCCTATTCGTCGTTTTTCTTTTTTAATAAAACTGTTAAGTTTATAAAAGTCAATAAAAAGTTATCCGTCGTTTTAAAAACTAAAAGAATCTTCGTATTAAAGTATAAGAAGTCTTCGTGGTCGTTAAGTGAGATAAGTGTGAAGTTTAAGGAGTCATCGTCGTATTAAAGTTAAATCAGTGAGAAGAAGCATCGTCGTAAAGAAAGAAAAGCATCATCGTCGCAAGAGTGAGTGCAGAAAGGTGTAACCCGCGATTGGGATCATCTACGGGAGAGGCAAACCATCCAACCATCACGCAATCTTCGAGAGAACCACGGAACGAGAACAACCAAAAAACTGGAAAGGAACACGTCAATTGATAAGTAGAACTTAAAGGACAATACATTTTATAAATTACCACCAAATTTTGTTCTTTTGTAATAATAAAATAAATTATAGCCACCTAAGAACCAACGAACCCCAATAGAGATTTAAATTAAATTCAAGTAAATAACCTTCAGATAGCCGGAGCAAATATTTTATAAAGCTAATTAAAATTAGAGTCAAAATTAAATACAAATTAAATTGATGCATTCTTAAATTCCTTGTTTTAGACTAAGTTGTTTAGGATAAGAATTTATAGTGAAGATGTACCTAGTTTAAGCCGTAGTATAAAATTGTAGAATAAGATATTAATCAGTAATATTTTGAGCATCAAGGTAAAAATTATGTTTTAAATGATTAAACAATTAATATTGAAAAGAATTAATTATTCAATATGTTTAATTAAAATTGAGTTATAATCCCACATGTTTTGAGTGTTATTATTTTAATCAATTGTCAAATAACTAACGAACTAATAACCAAATGAATCATAATAAATTAATAAATAGTAAAAGAAATATAGGAGAGTTTTCCTATATTTAAGCGACCAACGTGTAGCAAATAACTAATAAAAAAAAAGAGAACGTTTACAACGTTATAATATATATATATATATATATATATATATATATATATATATATATATATTTGGCTTTTGGCTTCTTTTGTCTTCTCAAGAATTATGAGGGAACAATGAAAAGTCTGATGATGAAGCATTAGTTTTGAAACGCGTCACAGAGACGCAAAAATTAAGTCACGTAGACGGAATTTAGGAAGATAAATATTAAATTAGTATAAAATTAGAAACTTGGAAACCGTATACAAGAATATTAACTTAGTTTATTACGTAAAAAACTTCATTAATGTTATAAAAAATTTTTACTGTTATAAAATAATCTTTGATATTAACTTCATACATGAGTAAAAAATATCTTTTGGAATAATGTCGGTCTGTCTGTCTGTTTTCTAAGTTACTGCCATCTATAGTGCGCTGCAGTACAAACAATTTTACTAATTTATAATAAATTGGGCCAAAAGCACAATTATTAACATCAGGATAAGGATATTGACCTAATATCACTTAAACCAATAACGATATTAGTAAAATGTGTAAGATGTAAGTGCATTGTCACCTAAACCGGAAGTATTCCATAAATAACATAATGACCGTACTGTTTAAATCAGTAAAAATGATTGTTTCCGGCACTTGTTGATTGTTCCAACCTACCTAAGAATAAATTGTATTTGTGACCATGGTTTGTCAGGTTAGAATTTAACATTTATCCTGTTCCTTTTTGGTTTTATTATATGAATGTTTGGCTTTAAAAAAAAAAAAAAAGCTTCCATTTCATTTTCCCCGTTTTGAAATGCTGTTGAAAACAATATTTTTATATGAAATGAACATTTTATTTGGATTATTATTTTAATTTTTCCAATATTAGTTGAATACATGAAATTAGGTTATTAGTATTATAAAACACATAGCCAGTGTCAGTTAGAATATTTATTAAGTGTCTCCTCACTCAGAAAAAAAGTTTTAGTAGAGTGTCTATTTTATTTTATTATGCACATATTAAACGTATTCACTTAGTTCGATATGTGGGGATGTTATGTTGTCGTTATTACTTAAAAACGTAATAACTAAAATATCTTAGAGCTGTTTTAATATGTTTTGTAGAATTTTGCTAAAATACAGCTCTTCATGATTTAAATTAAATATTATTCATCCCAATGTTTAATAATGAATTAATTTAAAAAATAAAATAAAAAAAACATACCTCTTTCGACAATGAGATCAAAATCATCCCTACTTATTTTGATGGAATTGAAAAAATGTAGGACATCGATAAAACTATCTTCTACCACTGTTTTCTTCAGTATGTATATATCTTAATGTAAAATAATTGTTGAATAATTAAAACACAAAACAAATTAAATGGTTGTTTTATTTGAGAAAATGTCAGTCAATATAGAAGAAAAAAATCTAGAAACTTACACTTCATTGAATAGAAGGTACTAAAACCTACTATTGTGATTTCCAGCGAAAAATACGTCATCATTTTTTTATTATTTTAAATAGGAATGTTAACCTTGTAAGTAATTAGAGGAATAAAATTAATTGTTCACCATGAACACTGATGGCTTTCATATATCCTATAATTGCAGAAAGTTATATAAATTACATATGTACACAGATTAAAAGTCCTTCCAAATTTTTTTTGGAAAATCAAATGTTGACACAATATTAAAAAGAAATTTACTATGACTGTGTTGGCTTCCATTTCTGTCAGCCACAGTTGCTTAAACTTTTAAATGTTTCTAAGAAACTCTAAACAACTTTCTGACAAGTAATCACGATCCTGACATGTTCATTACTTTATAAATTAATTACCGAGGGACGGTTTTTAAAATTAATAATTTAGAGAAACGCAGAACGTGTTCCGCTTTATTGCACAGATTTTTTTGACACTAAGGACAAAGTACACGTCATGGCTGAAACACTTAAATCGAATCCTCGTGTTATTGTTGTGCAATTTCAACGTGTTGAGTTAATCAATAGTTGAACACTACTATTTTGTAACCATAAAACGCCCCAACAACATGGTGTTTCAATAACACCTCACCCGTACACAAACTAAGGAGATTAGGTTTAGAATGAAGAAGTGAAACAATATAGCCACGCTTCGATTTTTATTCGTGGGAGGTGGAAAATATTGGACTCCCAGCTCCCATAAGTACTCACTAAAATCCATGCCTGTTGAGTAAATTTATCCTTTCTCAACGCAACCTTCCAAACAGTTTTCCGCCCTAGGTAGGTACAGTCCGCCATTGCATTATCCTCCATGCTAATTATCAGTTCCACTACTCTAGTATAATTCCGTTTGGAAAGAGTAATTTTCACAAATTCCGATAAAACCGTCTACGGCAGTTTCCCTTGGTATGCACGATCGCAACGCTCGAATCGAGGCTTGTATTCTTTTCCGACACTACTCCTAAACCAAGACTGGTCAACTTTTCGCGTGCTCTGCGTTTTCCCGCGGCAGAGAAGGAAGTTGTAAAATCCCAGCGATAAATACGTCAGAACGGAAAATAATTAAGTGCACGCGTCTTTCTCGCTCTGACATTAGCTATTCTCCATATTATAATGTCTGAAACTCGACTACTCGATTTATCTTAAAGACTAAATTATAGGCAATTGAAAAAAAAAAAGCGATAATGAAGTGGAATTATTTTGTATGAATGTTACATTGGTCATTAATTTGAATTTTAACTGAATATGGCAACTGTGAGTACTTAGCTAGAACAAAGTAAACTTTTCGTGTAGACGGTTTGCAAAAAACAACAACAAATTATCTGAATATTGAAGAGACTTGAAGACACAAAGTACTAAATCATACTACTTATTAGTTCTAAGATATAAATGTAGGTATCCATGTATTTACTGATTATTTCCACATCATTAAATAAACTTGTATATTACATCTAATTCAATTATTTAATTCTAATTTTAATCATTAGTAATAATTTAAAATTTAAGATAATTAAAAATCTAAAAACAATATTAGTTTATTCATACTCCATGCATTTCCACACGTTCGCCACATACAACAAATAGTAACTCGAATACAACTTTGTGCAGGTCTTACAAACATTATAACAGCTAGAAACTAACATACACTTGTTCCGTCACATTCCAAGTACATATTAAGTTCCGGGTTACGATAGTGACATTAACCTAAACGGGTTTCAAGATTACAACATAATCACCTACTTAACTAATGAAATAATTCTCTTTCTATTCTCAGTCTTTTAAACTTCTGATCTTCCTTTAGTTAATAGCTTCTGTTGTGGACGAGTCACGTTGTGACAAGTCATTAAATGATAAGGCAATAATAAGTACAACCACAAAGCCATACAAGCTTTAATTGGGAATGGGTTGTAGATACTAACCAACCGTCCTTGTATGAAAATATAGTTCCAGTACCATTTAACAAAACAATATGATAATAATTATTATAAAACAACTCGTTTCATATATTTTAAATTATTTAAAAAAATTAGAAAGTCCTGTTTATGTATTGAACCAGATATTTCAAATTACTCTACGTCCTGATTGTAATATAATAATAATTTATTTTATTTCTCATGTGCAAGATTATACACTATAAGAAATACAAAATTCACAATAAAACATACCACAACAAATAAAAATATAATACAATACTCTAAATAGTTTAATTAAAAGAAAATAAAATTTTAAAAACTGACACAAATAAAATTGCACAATAATGACAATGTTTTCAAGTAAAAAAAAAAGTACGTCTCACGGTTTAAGGTAAACACCAAAACCACTTCTACGGATTCACTACTCACGGATATATAGACAGACAGACGACGAAGTTTTACTTTTGTGAGTGTGAGTTCAGAAATTCAGAGAGATCCTACTACATCGACAACTTTCTCATGTAGTCTTAGGTCAAACCCCCCCCCTCTATTTTGTCTTTCTTATCAGATCTCTCGTACTTATTCGATTCAAATACTATTCAAATATCCGAGGTTTAGAGGTGTGTTCTTTTCATCCTTTTTTAAACAATAAGAAGGGTAAAATGCCTTTTACTTAATAAGGGGGTATACTTACGAAATTTGCAACATAGATTTTCGGTTTTTCTTCACAAGTAAAAACGCTAAATAGACAAATAAAAACTGTTACGGAAGCGAAATAAACCAAACATAAGTGAGTCCAAATCTGAGAAATATCCCCTTTAAAATTTAAGGTAAGCAAATTAACTTACAGATCTGTAAGGATTTAAGCATTCCGGTCTCTGTAAGGCATTCAGTGATAAATGAATCAATACTAATACAAATATCTGTATCCATAAATGCCCTGCAATGTGAAAATAGATCCCAAGTATTGATTATTTATTTAATTATTTTGTATGTCCAATTATAAGCAGTCTACTACGTTATATATAAGATATAACTTTTTAATGATTTGAATATTTAATTTAAACTATCGTATGCTCTTTAAATGAAGATTCTACAATATACTTCAAATTTCGAACATTTTTTGATAGATTTAAAGACGGTAGTAAATCAACACCTACTACTTTCTCACAGTTTATTTATACAAACTACTCAAGAGTCCAATCGCAGTTTAAGGTTTTTAATTAACACGATCATTTGTATAACATTTTTATTTTCCTAAATACAAGTAGTTGAGAGATAAGTATGGGAGGGGGTCACAAAATATATTATGGGATATACTCAGAATTTAATATCGCGAATAACACATTATAATAGGAAATGTTGAATTGTTATAGAAATTAAAACTACTTAGCCTACTTCGAATATTATTTCATATCATGGAAAAGGATAAATTAATCTCTTTAACTAAAAAAACGGTTACAGAAGAAGAAATCAAAAGGGATACCAGGATATCGAAGCGGTCTGCGAATTTATCAGTTCCTGCTGAGTTTTCAATACAGCAGTAGTGTCATATAGTTTTTAGTCGTCGGATAACTCAATAGAAACTCTTAAATCAGTCTCAAGACGTGGAATATCGGTCCAAATATTGCGTCTATCCGCCCTGAATTCACTCCTAAATTTATTATTTCGTTTCAAAATACTCTCAAGGTTAGGAATTATATTCTGATTCCCACATTTTACTTCAGTAGAAGGATATAAAAAATCCGTATTTAAATAGGTAATGATTAGCTACCATAGAATCAATATATGTTCCACCAACACTTAGAATATAACTCGGAAATTCAAGCAGTACATGAATTTAACTATATCTTCATGTTGCCTCCCCACTACTACCTTACTTGATGCGCACACACTCATGTTCAGGTGGAATGAATTATAAAAATGGCTTCTACATTTTTCAATTTAATCTCGCAAAATCAAACCTAGTGAATACATACAAGTTACTTGAAAATGTACAAATATTAAACTATGAATTTAAAAAAAACCACAAACATCCGCACAACAAAAGCACCATACTATACCAGGTGTATAAAATGAATAGCGAGGTTTTAAAGCTTTATAACTTTTATTACATTAAACTTACCGCTATAAATGACACATCAAATGAAAAAGCAACTGAAAGAGTTTTACAGAAAAGCCTACAAGTGTTCAATGAGAGCACCATTCGTCACACGGCACACGTCAAGACGATATGCGAGTTCTTCCCAAAGTTTGAGTAATTGTTGTAACAGCTGCTTCAATCCTGTTTCTTAATTCGGGAAGGTCAGTTGGTAGTGGAGGCACATACACACGATCCTTTATGAACTACCAAAGGTAGAAATCGCAAAGCGTCAGATCGGGTGACTGTGGAGGCCATGCGAAACAAACTCCGTCATTGCGACCTTTACGGTCTATCCAGCGGTCGGTTACAGTAACGTTCAACCAATCGCGTACTTCGGTGTGCCAGTGAGGCGGCGCACCATCTTTCTTGAAAATGAAGTTCTCTTGTTCATCATCTTTCAACTGAGGGAAGAGCCATAACTGTAGAGTATTAAGATAAGAAGTACCAGTTACAGTTGCTTCGCCAAAAAAGAATGTCCCATAAACTTTCTGCCTGGTTATAACACCATCTACGGATGTTATTATCGCCTGGAGGATAACAACTGAACTTAATACGGAACGGACGTTGCACAGTAACTACAGATTCCGTCTTTGCAAACTGTAAAACACAAAAAAAGCTTTCTGTTAATTAATCACCATCTTTACCACTAGCGCTTTCTAACGGATGGCGGGGAAAACATTTCGTGGTGCCAACGAACAAAACTGTTTGAGTTGCTCTTTCATTTGATGTATCATTTATAGCTGTAATTGTAGTGTAATACAAATTATAGGGCGTTAAAACCCCGCTATTCATTTTGAAACACCCGGTATAATAATTCATTACTGTTATTAAGTTTACTTCATTAGGTTACTGTATTTTTATCACTGTAGAAAACCGAAGCTCGATCAAACACATGAATCACTGTAACAATTTCACAAGAAGAAGAAATGAAGATGTAAAACCTTAGTACAATTAGCGAATCCGACGTAGAAGCCTGACAATAAGCCCTATACTCTACTACAGTGTCTCTGTTGGTTCCTTTAGTCGGTCGTAACTTAACAAAATACTACCTAAAACTCGTTATATGTGCATCAATAATTGTCAGGTAACGATCAATTATTTCAATCACTGATTTCAACTTATTATTAAATCCACACTCAAAATTAATGAGCAAACATTTTTTGCTCTGTCATAGGAAGTAAATAATTTTTATGTAATGAAACACAAAATGACTGCAATACATAAATGGTCCCCAAACTTTCGCATCTCGTTCAAATCATTATTTAACAACAATACGATTCAACACAAACTCGACATTTTTATTGATATTTATTTTTATTGAGCACCTTCTATATTCAGTTTGATTTCTGAATTTACTATAGAACTATAAAATATTGTTTGTGGCTAATATTTGTGATTTTAAAATTACTGTTTTACTTTCAGATATAAAATATCATAATCATGTTAAAAAAAATAAAAAATCCTAAATTCATAATAAACGTATTAGTCACCACTTCTCAAAAATTGAGTTATTGATCAAAACAAAATATCAACTATGGACTTCTTGTATCAAAATCGAATCTAATAAATGCATGCAAATGTTGGTGAAATGAAAAACCTAAAACAATGCCCAAAAGCGCAGTAAAATTATTTATTAGGAAATAGTAGTCTAAAAGAAGAAAAAACCTGATGATGACCTATTAAACTATCAAAAATAATATTTATAATATAAATATCAAATAATATCTCAGATTAGAGTCACTTAATGACAGAACAGAAGAAATCATAAACGGTATTTAAATGTATTAACATATGACGGGATATATTAAAAAAAAATAATGTATCAGATTATAAATATTATTAATAACAATTGCATAAACATACAACCTTTCTACGTTAAATTATCGGCCATTAACAATTTATGAAAGAAAACTTAGAAATAGAAATATTACTTTATTTAAATTTGATGTTTAAGTAGCTATTAAGATGAATCCTTCCTGAAAGGTCACAAATTTGTGAGAGGGCACAATGAAAGGAAAGTGTCAGATGTGGTTTAAATCAACTGACAAGAAATATATGGGAAAATAAAATAGTGTTTTTTTCCTTGTTATTTAAGGGCAAAGTACCTCAGGTTTGAAAATGTGTTTTGTGTTCTGAATAGAGCGTCTTTTACTGAGAGTTACTATACAAAATACATGGAGTTTGGATCAAAAATACGTTTGGTATATCGATTTTAGCAAACCTTGTTTAATTAGATCTCGATCGCGACTTTAGCAATGTGGCAGCGGAAAAATAGATCGCGATCGCGACTCGTAGCACTTGGAGGGTTTAAAATATCTTGCAGTTTGATAACAATGATCAAATTTCCATTATTTTCAGTACGATTTAGGACTTCCACCCCATAACTGTGTTCAGTTTATTGGAAAATCATACAATTAAACTGGACAAACCTTCCAGAAATCAATCTTACGATTAAGGAATACAAAATATTAGGTTTTAATTAGTTAGTTAAACAAGCAATATACAAAATCAAGAATATTAATAAATTGCAATATGAAAACAAGAATTATCCGTTCTTTTATTATTAAAAATTGGGTTGTAAATGTTGTAAACTACTTATTTCGTTTATATTTGGTAGGAAATTCCATAAAATACCTTATTTTCTTTCCCAAGTATTAGTATTATAAAAAAGTATGGGATAGATAGAAATTAATAATTAGTATTTGATTTTGTGGATGTGTTTGCAAGAGAGTTAGTGCAATGCAAGAATAATCATGTCCAGAACATTTAATTACGCTTAGTAAAAACAAAACATAATATCCAGCAGAGGTTCTTTACTTTTTATAAATACTGCTACACATAACGCGTTCCAGGATCAATGTTAACATTTCGACTGTGTACAGACGGTCGCGCCTTGAGTTATAAATAAGTCATTAATAGCAGGTTACCTAGAGAGGTGGTTGGTCTAAGGGTGTGGGAGGGTGGGAATTTAGACCTCATAGGGAATGGTTGAGCAAATTTTATCTAATAAACCCTATCACATGTTAATATAACTCTTATTCTGGTATTAATATATTAGTTATACCCCAAGTAATCATGATGCATGCTAACGGGGAGACCAAGTTTGTCAACAACATTAAAAGGTAAGTTGCGCTTTTTATAATACATTTGTCGCATACTGTACATGTACTGCTGAAAAAAAAACATTATATTTGGTAAGTTCAATCTAATAACTGTGATGTTATGAACAGAAGCTAAAGACAATTTATACAGTAAATAATGAAGCTGAAAACCGGACTTTATTATTTTATTTTTAAATAAATAACACATGTAAAGATTTCACTAATAAAATATGTTACTTTTTTGGAAAACAGCAATTTTGCCATATGTTTTATTATCGTCAATTGTAATAATTGTACTATATTATTGTATCAAACTGTCATCACAATGTTTGTAAAGAGTTGTTGTATTTAGTGACAAAGTTTAAATATATTTATTTTTCAGTATTTAAGAGCAACGGTTGAACCCATTATCGACCTCTTGTTTTACAGACCACATCACCATATTGTCTGGCAAATTTAAACGTTTTCAATAACTATGACAGAAAATATACATGTCGCTCTCAGGTAAAAAGATATACACACAAAATAATAATAGTGGAATATTAAACAATAATTAAAGTATAAAAATATATATTAGAACGGTATTTTTTTTTCATCATATATGTTACATTTAGTATTTCCTTGTATTTAAGTATTTTTTTTAAAATACTTCTCAAATAGAATACGCGACATGTCTCAATAGTGACAAGTGATAGTTATATATTGGGAAGAAATGTTTTTTTAAATATCAATCTTAAATATCACTGAAGATAAGTGGCAATACATGATTTGCTTTATTAGTCTTTTGAAAATAATTCACGGCTCCTGAATGGCACATTTTAAAACCTGATTTGTGTCTTTAGAGACCAATTCTTACGTACTGTAGTGAAATTGTAGGCTTGGTGTTAATGTAAGTACAGAGTAGAAATTGTGAAAAGTTTGTTATAGGCCAACATTACCTATTTCTGTAAACTAGCCGCATTTTTTTTAACATGGGTTGCTTTGGGAAATGTAAAAATAAAAACTCTGTTTTCTCCTTACAAAACATTTCGGAATAAATGGACGGGAGGGGGGGATCATCGATGTAGTGCATAATCATTTATTTTGTGTCCCGAGATAAGTTAAATTTATAGAAGTGTGATTTGTGTCCTGTATAGAGCTGTACAGTTCATGTCATTTTGTAATATTTAAAAGTAACATACTAACCCACATGCCAAAAAAGAACTAAAAATATTATTTTTCTACATGAGATTTAATTTGGAACGTCATTTATACAATAGTATAGAATAATTATAGACACTCTATTATATTAAATCATGTCAAACTCGGCCACAATATTTCAATGAATTATTTCCGAAGTTTAAGGATTTATAATCCAAAACAATATATAGGTTTGAAAGTTAAAAAACCTTATTGATTGTAATATGCAAAATAACAAAATAAAACGGACAACGGTTTATGATGATATTTTCCAAGTTAAAGTGAAAACATAGAAAATAATTACTATTCTAAAACAATAGAAATTGTAATGACACTAGAATGATACTTAATCAAGCTAAAATATCGAATATAACGTGTTACGAATTATGAGTTGTTGAAGATAACCTCAAATCCAAATCACATAAATTTAGAATAAACCACCTTCCAATGTGGGAAGAAAGAAGTTTCATTATACACTAGACTTGTTATAGTAGTCTTTTTGTTTTATAGCTGGTTATATGATGGGAAAAAATATCTGTTTCTGACATATTTTTGATTAAATATTAGTTTCATCAATCTGAACCAACTTTCCTTTCAACGGTTTTCACTACATACAAGATTGAACTGATAAAACTGTCATGTATTCTTGCAAACTCTATACCAATATGAAAATAGTTATGGAAATATCTTTAATTTAAGTATTTCAAAATCGAAACCTCTTGTATATCCTTATATCCTACTAATAACCCCCTTTACCTCTTAAATAACTCTGTAGGCTACTCTTAAGAGATGGGTAGTTTGTATAATCAAAAAACTCCTAGCATATGAACTCCAGAAAAAGACAACTACCAAAACTAGTGATGTTGTAATGATTTATACGAAATTACTATGTATAAAAATTACTATGTAGAAATGTTGGTTATTTGGTGGTGAAGGTCACGCACTACTTAGTCCATTGACTAATACAATCTCAATTTCATTTATATTTTACATTATGTAATTGATAAAAATATTAGTTTTTTATGGATTTCAATTATAATCTAAGTTATTTAATATATAATACTTACTCCGTCTTTTGACTTATTTCGTAACACTTTGTTACGCGTTTCAGAACGTATGTTCCATTTCAGACTCGCTCCTGAGAGGTCGTTAAAACATTAAAACACTACAAAACTTACATAACACATACAATAAACAAATAACACTCTAATGCACGACAGGTGTACAGTACACCAACGGTTCAAGAACGACTGAAGTAAAGATTGCTTATCTTGGTTTGTCCACTACGTTATCTATCAAGGTCATCGCGGTATCGTAAGCAAGTTAGATCGAAACTAAGTATTTGATTGAAGTGACATTACTGTTGATAATAATGGGAGAGTGATAACTCTTCTAATTTTATAAATTTGTGGATGTCACACATATTTCATTATTAGTGCCCAATAAAGAGTCTATGTAATTTTAACAGTTTGCTGTAATATTGTAATTCAAATTTAGATGGCAGTAATTTGACAAATTGTATAGGTACCTCACTGTCAAAATTATATACATTGAAAATTTGGCTTAAAAATTAGTTGTAATTTGTTTACATTTGATAATTTTATAACAAATACGTTTGAAGTTATAGAATTACAAATCCTTAACAATTCTAATTCTTAGTTTTAAGAACTATTAAAATTTGATACTTTCAATTATAGTTATTATTAAGTTACTTTTATTCTAGTTCTATATACCTTATTAGGTTTATTCTTAAAATTTACTTTCTATTATAAATTAAATAAATTTTATTTTGAACATGAAAATAAATATTAAACTTTTAAACGTTATCAACTGCAATATTTGTTTTCCGACATTTTAATAAATAAAATACTAACATAAAAATGTGTGGTTTTGAGCTACGGAATATTATTAAACAATAAATAGACACAGATTGTAGTATTACGGGAAAATGTTGGAATTCATATCCGACATTCCATTGTCTCAAACATTAAACAATAAATATTGAAAAGTACATTGGAAAATAAAACATCAGTCAATATATCGCACGTCTAACGTATATTTTACGAGGAATTGGGAACAAAAGTGAGGTCGGCTAAAACAAAAACTTCAGTGTATTTATCAAATTAATCATTCTTCTGTTTTCGACCTCGTTGGGCCAACTACACTTTCAGTAAACTGAACATTCATCAAACGAATGTAAATTTTTTCTGTTTATTAAATGGTATTTTATCACACATTAATGTCTAATAATTTTGAAACAAACCTAATTTATATTTCTATACGCATTATAAAGACATTCTTGTATACAATTACAAAGCATAAATATTAAAAGTCATAGTTTATATTACATAAATATATTGTATTTACAGTATTGTCACTAGTTTAATGCGGTTGTAAAAGCTTGCTTTACATTTTGTATTACATATTTGTTATTTTTCTGAACAATATCAAATCTAGTTTTAAAACAAAAATTATGCAGTTTTGTGTTCTGTAACTTCAATGTGCTGTTAAAATTATAGTTATTATTTTTATTAGATTTTTTGTAGTTGTTGGTGTGGTTTTGTTATTGAATAAATAATTTACAATAGTTTAGAGAACAGTTCACCGATGTAACCTGTATGTTCACCATGTACATGAGTGTCGCTATTAAGTCGTGCTCTTAGAGGGTTTATCAGTCGCCTGAAACAACTTACCTAACCAAATGTATTTCACCTATGTAAACATGCTATTTAAAACAATATAATATTCTTTATATCATAATTTTACTAAGTATAAAACATTTTACTACGATATACTAAATTTAAAGATTATTTAACATAATAACCCAATGAAATGTATTTATATTGGGTTTCACTGAGAACAGCCACTGACACACCCATGCATATTCCATTAATCAGCTGTAGATAATGAGAATTCATACAAATTCAACTCTTCAAACCTAACTTTTATTTAAAGTTTCAATGAACTTCACAGTAATTATTTAAAGCATATATTATCTTGAACCATATTGACTACAGATATCAATTTGATCTGATGTTATTAGTCACCCTTGGGCTTCAACTGAACCTACAACACATCGTTCACCACGTCATTCCAGGCCTCTTTGTAATTTGTATTTTCCACAAGTTTTAGGTTCTTGTTCAATTAATTTTTTAAGCAAGTCAGTTTCCTAAATTTTCACGTCGATGTTCATGTTGTCGCTATCCCCATACATGTAAAGCTTCGTACACTTTTACATCATCTCAACAAATTTGGAACTGTAATTTAACCCGGTAGTTTTAAGAGTTAATTGGTTGTTTTAATAGTTTTTACTGTTTGTTATAACATTAACCCCACCGACTTCCTTATTATTTTTACGTTGTCCGACAGAAAAATCGTAAAATAAATATATAAAACAGAAGGTTTTATTTAAACAACAATTGCATTGAAAGTTTTATTTATCGAAATAGTTGCTGACAATGAACTAACTTGCATTGTCTTTTAATCGGATATTTAATTGAGAAAACCCAATATTTAAATCCAAAAAAGGTTTAGGTTAGGAATTTAGGGACTTATACTTTAAAAATAATGTAAGAATAAAGAATGTTATGCCTGATTTAGGTCTATTAATGTATTATATATACATAACGCAAATAATAATGGTATTCTAATATGTTTTTAGAGAAGCAGAGAGCCAATGTATATTACAAACAACAGAAGTTTCGTAGTTTTTGCTGCAGACACTCTACAGAGGAGCAGATAAAAGTAAGGCTTTTCTGTACTTAAGCTACATTGTTGTTTGACAAGAGAGCTCTAAACACAACAAAGTGTACAGTATGTAGAGTAGTTCTAAAGTTTGAGAAAGTTTGTTTATTGTTTTGTTTTTATCAGAGGTAACTATTTACATATGTATGTAAGTATCGTAACGAAGGTAAATACTTTCAAAATGTAAACTGTAGTTTCCACATGACAGCAAACTGAAATTGTGTTCAAACATTAGCATATCCTCACAGTTTCGGATTCTGATATTGCATTATGTTGTAGCATTCATTCTTTACGTTTGTTGTAATAAAATTTACTTTTTGTAAATAAGTGTTATTAAGTTCGAAAATATCAGTTTACACATAAATAATTTATAGAGGAATGAAACGTCCATTAATAAACTTGAAGTAAAACGAACAGTTTCATACACTAAACATTTTATTAAAAACACATTTCAAGGTTATATTTTCTATTTTACATTATGTAGATTAAACATTTCTCTTATCTGTTAATTCGTTAATCCAGTGCAGGTGAAATATCAGATATGAATTTATATTTCTTTCCTGAAAACAAAATCATTTAATTTCATATATGAATTATTATGACTCAACCACAGGTTTTATATATTTCATATTTTTATAATAAATATGTTGGGCTTTGAAAAAAATAAAATAAATAATGATACTTTTGTAGTTACTCGATATAGTTAAGTTTATTAAAATTATTACTAGTTTTGGTTGTGTTTTTTAAGGGACAAACCTCTCGATCATCATCTGGTCAAGTTTCAAAGAGAACAAGAATAATTGGTCAATACTAACATCATATGAACGATAACAAAGAGATATATAAACAAGACTTTGTTAAAAAATCAAGTAAAGGTACGATCACTCGGAATTTTACCACCCATACCCAATATGGTAAGCCCTAGTGTCCTTAGGGAAGTAATTTACATATAAAACCATATATAATTTTTACTTTCTAAAATTATAAACTTCTGAATCAATTAAAATTTAGAAACGAATATAAAAAAATGTAAAGTTATTTGAAATATATTTGTACCTATGTTAAACATAAGCTTATTCTAATTAACTAATCTTATGTATGAATAAATTTTAAAATTATAAACAAATAATTACCTGAGATAATTAAAACTCAAATATTTATTAAGGTATATTTATTACTAAATAATACGTATATTCTCCGAGCCAGACCTAATAAACCAATCTATATATATATATATATATATATATATATATATATATATATATATATATAAATATATATATAAACCAATCTCAATACAAATTTCATAAGGAACAATTTAGAAAAAGTTTACAAAAACATGTTTAACATCGACAAATGATAACGTTATAAAACACAGATCCCATCTACTTGCAGCCATTTATCGTTCCTGACAGGGTAATTTATTAACTGCTAAGAGATGAGGTTATGTTATGAAGGTGGTGAATGGTTAGTTTATCACTCTATGTTATTAGGATGACATATTAATCACCAGAAAATATCAGAGTCAATATCTATATACATTCATAATTTAAGCACTGTTATTAAATACTTTAATCTCTAACATTAAACTATTGAATATATATTGAAAATACATGCACTATACTTATGTACAAAGTATTTTCTACCATTGTCACAGATGTATTTGTATCCTATTGTATAAATACTTTAGATGTTAAAAATTAAAAACATGAAAACCCAACATACACAAATAAATAATAAATTAACGTCAATGTGTTCAACCGTTGGTTGGATTTACATTACATATCTGATGTAGAACTAACTAGAATAGCTCATCTGGGAAAATTATATATTTATTTCTTTATCACATGCCGATATTTATTTATAGAAATCCGTGTACTGGGGGAAAAATACAAATAAATAAATGTATTTTAGAATATTGTTCATACTCTTAATAATCACTATATATTCATTCATAATATTTACTTTGTGGCATACTGTCGCCATCAAAGCATAAATGTTTCTCAATTATTTATGTGTTTTTCTCTTTTTTTATTACATTATAACTCGTTCTCTGTAGTTTTTAAAGGAGTCAAGTGTGGATGTTAAACAAGAAAAACTATGTATGACAATACATTGAGTATAAATTTAATATTAATATATTATCATGTTACATAATATTTTTGTTTTAATCAAAATCAATTTATAGTTCAAAACTGGAATTAGCTATGTCAAACAATCTAGAGTTTACAATAACATAATGTTTTCCCAATTTTAATTGTAATTTAATGGCACAAGTAAATTAATTATGAGATTAATTTCGTCCTCTAATAATGTTTGGAAAATTACATCTTTACAGTATTTTAAAGCTTGAATAATTTCTAAGTATTGGTTATTTAATTTTCTGTATGTCACGAAAGATTACTATTTATTAATTATATATTACGAACAAAATTTGTTAATATGTTTACTGTAATATAAAAGAATTTGTACAAAGTACAATAATTTAAAAGAAACCCAATTATATTAAGGAAATTATATTACTTTTGTCACAACTCAAGCAAGATGAGATGTGTATGTGTTCAATGAAATACACCATAAAATTTAGTTTTATAAACTAATTTACATAGCATAAATACAATTTTGTTGGAAAAAAATTTTTATAAGTTATATTGAAAATTCGAAACGCCAGTTCAGGTTTTTAATTTCATTTTGAAATGCAGATATATTTTTAAATGTTAGTATGCGATAAGTGATAATTATATTGTAGGATTTTGTATCGCTATAAGTTACGATATATTCCCAACAAACACAAAAGGATAGAAAACTGAAATTGTGAAAAGAGGTAAAACCTAAACACCTGATGCACACACCATATAATAAAAAATGTAATTTTTTACACTAAAATTAGAAATCGTTCCTTTAAAAAAAAAGAAGAAAAAAATCCGAAAACTCCTTTTGAACTGATTCTGGCGTTTGCTTTCTTTTTCCATTTACAATTTCAACTTTTTATCCTTTTGTGTTAAGTTCGTCTGACAATAATTGCTAAATTTAACAAAGGAATCCGTATGAGTTAAGTTACCAATGCATTTTAATTCTCTATACATTTTAATATAGCCTACATCGATTTTATTGTCATTACAAATCTTTGCAAATAAACTAATATTTAAATAATGTCCACTGTTTTGTTTGTTAGTATTCATACCCTACTTTTTAACCGTAATATTTTGAATTATTTATATTCGAGTTTAGTCAATTCCCAAATAATCCATATATTTGGAGTTTAAATATTCTGGCGTTCATAAATAATCTGAACAACAAAGGAAATATCATTTTTGTATGCATATATTTATTTCGGCACTATTACGGCATCAACCATTGGATTTAATTAATTAATAAATTTCTCCATTATTGCACTACTATCATTCTTTGGTCTTCTATAAAGTCCATATCACAGGAAGTTGGTTCTGGTGGTTCGTGTTTAGTAAGTTCATTTCTATACCAATTAGTACTTATACTGCAAATCATACATTCTATCATAATTATATAGCTTATAATAATATTATTATTACTTACAGGTTATCAGTTTGTTACGTTATTTCAATAGGAACTGAAAAAACCGGACTATAAAGTTATAAAGGGACAATTACTGTTGATCGAGGTAACTGATGATATCTAACAATATCAATATTGAGATATACTGTATACTATATAGAACATATAAAAATATATATCATTTCAGAAAGTAAATAACGTTATTGACTCATTGCAATTAACTTAAATTCCATTTAATATTACTTGCGCGTACAAATTTTAGTATATTTGTGTATTTTGAATTAGCATGCATATTATTTATTTATTTAAGATTAACAACGTGGGCCTTTTTATTTCTTATAACAAAATGGCAATATCGTAAGTATCTGTTGCAAGTTCTTCAGATTCTCCCTAATTTTGACACCCCATATATGAAACTTCGTGAAAGAAAGTGATACTTCCTTCAGCTTCTACAGACTTTTCACTTTCTTGTATGAGGATAGATTTTTTCCGTTTACACTTTTGAAACAAGAAATATATTTTTATTTAGTTCATTACTGTTGTATATCTAAAGTTGACATAATAATATATTAACTAGTGAACTGTCCAAGTCTCTTTTGCCTGTTAATAATATACTGTTATAATTTATTTAATTTAAGTGTGTCTACATGTAATACCAAATATTTGGATTACGCCAAAACCTAACTTTACCCAAATTTCGTGTCTAAAGAATTTTTTTTAAAGTGAAAATCTTTATTCAGTGGCCTAAAGGGAAGCAAGTTGTGTCTAAATACAATCTTAACCAGGTCCGAAACTCTGAACATAATGTTAGTTTTATTATGGAATGAGAAGTTTTTAACTACTAAATTTTTATTTACCTAGCATGTGTAATAAATCATTTTAAACAGCAGAAATCAGCCATTTATAATTAATCAAAACATAAAAAACACAAAAAATAAATATATTTTTTACGTTGGGACACCCCTTAAAGTATTGTGTTCCTATTTTCATTCTATAATATTGGTAAAGAACAAGAAAAGCCTTATATGTATAATGCAGTTCATTATAATGGATTTTTCTAAAATAAATCTGTGATAAAATCAAGGGTTCAATGAGTTAGTAAAAAAAAACAACCAATAATAAATAACATACTTGAATCTACATTGTTATGCATTTATTTATAAAACTAACATACCTTCTATAGTGGAAACACCTTCGATTCGAAATCATAACAATTCAATTCATTTCCATATTTGATTATTCTGAATTTTATTGTGAAATCGGCTGTGATTCTACTCATGAATTTAATAAATTATAATAATTATAAGTACTGGTTAAGTATCACATTCAGTTTTGGTCCTAACTTACTGGAAACATATTATTGGATGTACGGATCTAATTAAATAAATAAAACCAAAACCTGCATCTAAAATACCTGAAACCAGATGGAAATATTGCGAATCTTTGATATTTAATTAAGATAATTTTTCGTTTGATGCTTTCTTTTCTACAGATTTGTTTAAACAAACAATGGAAATAATTAATAAGTTTGATAATATCATGTGTTAATTATTTGGCACGGAACTAATCGTTGTAAACTGGAAGGTGTTGGGAGTTAATTACAAGTACTAACAATACGAATAAGCTTAGATGCTTTATTAATTAACGTTATATTTTAATATTATTTTTAAAAAAATTAGAAAAATAAAAGATGGGCAAGCAAAGTTGGTATAATGGGAGATATTGGAAGCAAGATTGAAGCTCAGCTTTCCACTCTATTAAAAAACTGCATGCTAACATACTAAAGGAAAAATTAAATTTTTTTTTTCATAAATGCATGTGGAATAATCCGTAAATATACTTTTAAAGTTGAAATGATATTGTTTTCGTACGACTTGTCTAAAATGTTCGTTTTGTAATGTCCGTTCTCCTATCTGTTATTAGTGAAGTGATCTTTACTCTAAAAAAGTAGACATATTTTGATCAAATTTAGTCTCGGAATATGATAAATATCTAGGGCTTTTACTCTATTTTTGATAAACGAAAATTATTTGAGATTATTGGTATATTGTGGTAGCAAGCATTAAATCAAGGCTTATAATTATGATATATATATATATATATATATATATATATATATATATATATATATATACCGGGTGAATAAAAAGTCAAGACCCCCCCTCTAATATTTTTCTAAGTAAATATACAGAGATATCCTTTTGGTGGTCGTGCAATCTTAGCAGGAAGTTTCATTTTATGATTTTGAAAATTTTGTACATATCCTTTATCGAGTATAATTGTCATATTCTGAGAGAGGGAATGAATTATTATTTATACATAATAATTTAATAGGTAATATTAGTCATGTGTGTAAAAATTATCGTAACAATTGTGCACCATTTATTACAGAAGTCACCCAGTTTGATAAATAATTTTAGTTATCATCATATATACAATGTAGTTGTAGCGGCTCATCTAATGACATTAATGTTTATCAGTTTATCAACCGTCCGATAATTATATACCCTAAAAGAAGACATACCCAATATTAACAGCATTTCCACAATATTATAAACATGTTATAGTAAACTATATATTTAAACAATAAATGTAAAGACAGTACAGATAACGTCTGAATAAATGAGTTCTGGTTATGTATTCTTGAAAGAATGAGCTACCAAATCGACTGCAGCATTTGACAGGAGTTTATTGATGACGTTGCATTTTTCATATGAAGTTTTAATCTCGTTTCCATTGAACATCCATCATAAGTAATGACACAAGTAGCTCTTTCATCGAATATGTGTTACATTATAATACTGTTTAAACTTAATACGCCTGTCAATAACATAGAGGTAATGCGACATTCTTGGACATGTTGTGGTAATACCAAAATTTAATAACTTAACCGATGAGCGTTTACTATCACTACTACAGTACATATAGTTAATCAAAATAGCTCAAGTGGCTAATAATAAATAGTTAATTATTATGAATATGTGTTACATTATAATACTGTTAAACTTAATACGCCTGTCAATAACATAGAGGTAATGCGACATTCTTGGACATGTTGTGGTAATACCAAAAAATAATAACTTAACTGATGAGCGTTTACTATCACTAATACAGTACATATAGTTAATCAAAATAGCTCAAGTGGCTAATAATAAATAGTTAATTATTATGTTTTTTTTGGTATTTGGAGAATCAATGAGAATGGTGAAATTATTTGTTGAAACGAGTTTGATAAGTATAAATTATGATATAATAATTTGTGTTATATTTATTATTCTTAGAAAAAATCCAAATTACATGTCCAGCTTTATATTCAATTATTCAGATAAGAAGGTTTAAAGAAAATGGACCATTATTAAAAAAATCGACTATTTTAAAATTTAAATAACGGTTTTTATCAACATTTTATCCAAACGAGTTCCTTTGGAATTAAATTTGGTCGTATTTGAGACCAAATACTGCAAATTAGTTTTATACATAAAAAAAGGTAATACTCAAAACATACTTTGCTATAAATATAGCTTCAACATTTAGAAACAACGTAATTGTAATTTTAGTCACACTGCTGATTCCAGGTCAAATCGAAAATTTCAAAATCACTCTATATAGAATTAGTGAATTTTGTCTGAATATTCTATTTGTTGAGAAATACTTAAATTAATTTATTAATTAGTCAATTCTTAACTCTCGAGTGGAAAACTGAGTAATGGTATGTGAACGAACATATTGCAATTTATTGAAACCAATTTATTATTATATTCATAACTAATCTATCCCAATAATGTCTTATAACTCCACTAGAATACAATCAGCACTTTTGTTATTAAAGTTATTCTATTTTATTATTTAGGAAAATCATTATTTATAAAGTTTATAATTTGTATGACACAGCGTAAACTTAAATAGAATTAATCTAAAATAAACTTAACATATATTTATCCGAACCTCACTTAATCATGTTTGTGAAGTTTTAGTCTTACATAGCGCTTAATCGTTTCAACTCTATGCCATTTGATATTGCATTTCATAACAATAAATTAACCATTTGTAAGGTATAGGATATTTTAGAGTTGAAGTGGACAAATTAATTTTTTAAATAGTATATTTGAATATTTTTAAAGAAATTATTTTTTAAATATAAACGTACACATCACATTATATAATTTTACATCTATGAAAATAAAATTTTTGTTTTGTTTTCAAAAATATTTTGAAATAAGAATAAAACACATAATAGTAGTAAAACAATTTCAAATACGCCGTTAATATTACTGGTAGATATATAATTAAGTTTAAAAAATAATATATAAAAAAAAACACTTATTATCAGATAACATAACTATTAAAAGTGTTATTTGAAACATATTGTTCTGTAAATATGGTTTATGTTAATTTTAAAATGATATATAACTTTATTTATAGATATATGTTATGTGTAATTTGTCAAGTACAAACTACATCACAATGTGTGAACTTGGGTTAGAATATTATATTGGAGTACGACACCGTTATAATAATATGCAAAGAGTTCTTGTGACGTTGGCTAGTGCCGAACGTAATTATTATAAAAAATAGTGTTGTTGAAACATGCTATACATCTAATGAGATACTTCAGCACCTCTCGTTATTGTCGCATGCATATTTATATATATATAGTTACGTCATAAGCTTCATTAAAAAGTGAAATATCCGGCGCATTGTTGTCGAAATACTATTAGTTGTTATTAATGCTTCTCAAGTTTTTAATATTCAGCAAAGAGGCATTTCTAATAAAAATCCCTTTGAGACTAAAAGTTAAAAATAGCGTTTTTAGAGTTCATGTACTCAAAAAGACATTGTTAGTGATTGTTTGTACAAGTTCATTAAAAACAAACAAAATGAAATACACTGGGGATTGAATCCTTGACGCTTGGCATTTCCTAGTCTAAGTTGTATATATTTCATTTCAAATATTGTATAATAAATAATAATAGCTTATATAAAAATTGTGTAAGCATTAAAATCAGTATATATTATTTTTAAACATTTAACCTACAAACGGAGTTTGTATTTTTCTTTTTGCAACAGTAAAACGAAAATTTATTTCATGAAATTATTTTATATACTCCAAAGTTTAAAAATTAAAATAGGACCGAAAAAAGAAACATTATATTATATGATTGAATGAAAATTTCATAAACGAACGTAAACAAATCAAACTGATCTCTAAATCCTATAAGTTTAAATTTGTATTATACATTTATAAATTTATAAATTACCAATTTCTATTACAAATTAGACAATAGAATTATATATATATATATATATATATATATATGTTATAGACAATTCATAATACTTATATTATGCTGTTACCAATAGGAGGGGAATTCCAGATTCGGAGTTTTGTTTCAAAAGATTTCATATAATTGCAAGGCTTTGGCCAAAAAATCATTGCCGGACATACCCTAAAACTAATAACCCATTTCTTATCGTATAATATCATCGACCCTATAGGCTACTGAATCCCAGCCAGCTATAATTAATTGTAATATTATTTACAACTATTACAAGTTTTTAAAAAACTTAAACCTAACCAACATCTTAACAAATGATATTTGGGATTGTCCAAATCCGACAACACGTTTTATTAACAGGCAACTCTAAACTCATCATTAAACAACACCCAGTTTCTCATGACCCAAGTAATCAATTACTTTAGGCTGCCGTATTTTAAAATACTTCTGGTTATAAATTTCTAAAAATAAAAAAAAAACTGTCACTCCACTTTGAGTGTCGCGCACTGCCTCTACAGCTACAGATGCGCTGCCACATCTTTTTTGGGGCTCGTAGATCGTTCGCAAAGCACACAGATTAAATCCTTGAAACAACCAAAGATTTCACAAACCCACAGCCTGCCTGATGTGTCAAACGCCACAGTCACACCCAGGTAACGGCTATATATCTCTGCTCTTGGATATATTAGTAATTGTAAAAACGAGTGTATGAAGGCATGAAACCACTGGTGAAATTTAAAAGAAAGAAAAACCAAGACGAGAAATAAAGAAAATAGTTCACACCCGAAATGGAAATAAATTATAACAGGTTAGTGGTTTGGTGTTATTAAATATATTTACCGGTAAAAAAAAAATTAGAAGTAAGATTATTTTAAAATATTAGTCTGTAACGATTAATATTGACTACAATAAAAGTATTGAATTTTCTAATACAATTAATTATTACTTATGTTTTACAACGCTTCAACATTTTTGTCGTTATAATCAATTTATGTACATGTTATCTATGCGTAATTTACAGCATATTTCTGACAAAATTCTATTTTAGTGCAATAAAATTCTCTAGACCTATGGCAAAAAAAAGTAAATCTTATATCGTCCAATGTAAAAATGTAAAACATAGACGTGTTTGTTGATGTATGATGTAAGTGATGTCATATGTATTCTCTTTATGAATTAGAAAATGGTACTAATAATGTAAAACTAAGTCTTGCTTGGTATGCTCTTTGTACTCCGAAGACTGTGGCTTTAAACGAACGATGTGTGTTTGACCCGTGTACATACCATTTTATTCATTCGCACGACAATCCAAATCCAGCCATGGTCTTCTTACGATCTTCCACCATTACTAGTACGAAGGTTAATTCATACTCATTTGTTGCCCCACCGTTCCCAACCTAAAAACAAAAAATGGAAAAGTGCCTATTCTATGCGTCCATATCACATTAACGGTGCAGGCTTTTTATTTTCACCGGATTCCTTGTTGATGTTGCAATGCAATGATTATAAAAATGGAAAAGGAAAATTTGCTATCGATATTTTTTTTTTTTTTACTCTCTTTTTAAAAATCCACTGTGAAATTCTGTACTGTTATATTTTTATAACATTATTTTAAGTCCTCAGTTCTAGATTAATAATATTACTAAAACGATAGTTTATAAAGTTAAACAGCTATTAAATATTATATTATGCTACAGGAAATGAATATTGTAGATATAATTATATTTTTATTAATATTAAAATATCTAAAGTAAAAATATAACGACGTTACAGCTTAATATTTGTATATAACAAC